>JAIUZE010010660.1:0-118083 GCA_022085475.1 Heliosperma pusillum
TTGCAATGCTCCCGGGACATTTCAAAGGCCTATGATGTCTATCTTTTCTAAGTATATTGAGAAGTCTATGGAGGTGTTTATGGACGATTTTAGTGTCCATGGCACCTCATTTGATGATTGTTTGAAGAACCTCTCTCAAGTACTCCAAACTTGCATCCAATTTAACCTTGTGTTGAATGGGGAAAAATGCCATTTTATGGTACAAGAGGGAGTTGTTCTTGGTCATGTCATTTCTAAAAAAGGGATCCAAGTGGACAAGGCAAAAATTGAGGTGATTGAGAAACTTCCCCCACCCACAAATGTCAAGGGTGTGAGGAGTTTCTTAGGTCATGCGGGTTTTTATAGGCGTTTTATAAAAGACTTTGCAAAAATTGCCAAACCCCTAACCTCACTTCTTGTCAAAGACACTCCCTTCATATTTGATGATTCTTGCCATGAGAGCTTTTGTAGGTTGAAACAATCGGTGTTACTTCTCCAAGAATTCGATATGGTGATCAAGCATCTTATGGTGAAAAAGGATGCCAAACCAAGGTTGATTCGTTGGGTGTTACTTCTACAAGAATTCGATATGGTGATCAAGGATAAAGCGGGTGCCGAGAATGTTGTTGCGGACCACTTATCGAGATTAACCCAAGAGGATAGAGGAGATGTAGAGGATGGGGTTCCCATTAATGAGTGGTTGCCGGATGAAACTTTATTGGCAATGCTCGCTACCGACCCTTGGTATGCGGATATCGCAAATTTTCTATGCTCTAATTTCATTCCGGGGGATTTCAACCACCAAGCTAGGAAGAAGCTAAGGTATGAGTCAAAGAGGTATGTGTGGGAGGACCCGTATCTTTATAGAAGATGCAATGATGGGATTTACCGGAGATGTGTCACACATGAGGAAGGACAAGCTATCCTACAAGCTTGTCATTCTACCACATTTGGAGGCCACCTATCTACCTCAAGAACTCAAGCTCGAGTCCTTCATTCTGGGTTCTATTGGCCATCTATATTCAAGGATGCTTATGCCTTTGTTCACTCTTGTGACTCTTGTCAAAGGAGGGGCAACATTGGAAGAAGAGATGAGATGCCTTTGAATAACATCTTGGAAGTTGAATTGTTTGATGTTTGGGGAGTGGATTTTATGGGACCGTTTCCTACCTCTTTTGGCAACCACTACATCTTGGTTGCGGTAGATTATTTATCCAAGTGGATAGAAGCTATTGCCGCTCCCACCAATGACTCAAAAGTGGTGACCAAGCTATTCAAAGATTATATTTTCCCAAGGTTCGGTGTCCCGAGAGCCGTGATTAGTGATAGAGGTTCTCATTTCATCAACCGCACCATCTATGCTCTTCTAAAGAAGTATGGAGTTAGACACAAGGTCGCACTTGCCTATCATCCTCAAACAAATGGGCAAGTGGAGGTGTCCAACCGACAAATCAAGGCAATTCTAGAGAGTGTAGTGACAAAGTCTAGGAAGGAATGGAGCACAAAGCTCAATGACGTGTTATGGGTATTGAGGACCGCCTACAAGACCCCCCTAGGCACCACACCCTACCGTTTGGTCTTTGGGAAATCATGTCACTTACCCTTGGAGTTGGAGCATAGAGCTAGGTGGGCTTTGAAGGAGCTTAATTACAACATGGATCTCGCGGGTAATAAACGATTCTTGCAAATGAATGAGCTTGATGAACTTCGAATGGATGCCTATGAGAATGCAAAGCTTTACAAGGAACGAACAAAGCAATGGCACGATTCAAAGATCGTGAGGAAGGAAATCAACGTTGGAGACAAGGTCCTCTTGTTCAACTCAAGATTCCAATTGTTTCCCGGAA
Organism: Heliosperma pusillum; assembly: GCA_022085475.1. Taxonomy (NCBI): domain Eukaryota; kingdom Viridiplantae; phylum Streptophyta; class Magnoliopsida; order Caryophyllales; family Caryophyllaceae; genus Heliosperma; species Heliosperma pusillum. Next base: position 1,827 of record JAIUZE010010660.1, read on the forward strand.
AGTTGAGGTCTCGTTGGTCGGGACCCTTTGAAGTGGTAACCGTCTACCCATATGGCTCATATGAGTTGAAAAACAAAGCCGGTGAGTGCTTTAAGGTCAATGGCCAACGAGTCAAATACTACTATGAAGGGCTACCGATTGAAGAGAAGAACGAAATGGATCTTGAAGACCCCCCTCTCTTGAGGGATGAGTAATTCTTAACTCCAAAACTCGGGTTTGGTGGAGTTCCCAAACAACCACCACTTTTTTTGTAAATATTGCATGCATTTTAGCCTAGAACTTAGTTACATTTGGATTTATGGTTCATCTTGTGCAACATTGGATTTGGTGATGGGATCGTGTTGGTTTGTATGAAGTTTTTGTCGTGAGGAAAGTGGGACCCTCCTTTGCTTAGCCTTCGTCCCGACTAGGTGAGTCGGTTTGAAAGAAGAAAAATCGAATCTCGGGGCTAAGTAAGGAAGTCGATTGAGGAAAAATGTCGAAGACAAGGGAAAATGGAGAAAACACGGAGAAATAGGCCTCCGCCGGTCCACCGGCAGCCAGTCGGGCTGACCGGCTGAGACCTTCTGCTTATTTCTTTGATTTCGTTGTGTTTCAAAAGATGAAGGGGGCTCGAGCCGGTCGACCGGCAGCCGGTCGGCCTGACCGGCTGAGACCTCCTGATTATTTCTGGAGTTTGTATTATGAAGAAAAGTGAAGGGGGGTGCAAGCCGGTAGGCCGGCAGCCGGCCAGCCGGCTAAGACCACCCCATGTGAAGAAAAAGTTGGAAAAGTGATAAGGAGAGGCGTCCCAGCCGGTAGGTCGGCAGCCGGTCCGCCGGCTGGGACTCATATATCAAGGCAAAAGATGGATTATGGAGGATGAAGAGAAGCTCCAGCCGGTCTGCCGGCAGCCAGTCTGCCGGCTGGGAGCAGTCAGTGATGAAGAAGTGTTGAAGAAATAGTGGGGAAGGAAGCTCAGCCGGCTGACCGGCAGCCGGTCGGCCAGACCGGCTGAGATCTTCTGATGTTTTAATTGAAGAAGCAAAAATTTTCCAAAGGCAAAAGAGGCGAGCCGGTCGACCGGCAGCCGGTCGGTCTGACCGGCTCAGACCCCCTGACGAGCTATATACTCACAATACCCCTTATTTTCCCTTCACTCTTATTCATTTTCTCAAAATTAGCTTTTTCCCTCTAAAATTTCCTCCCTCTAAAACCTCCATAAATCACCCAACTCCATACTCACCTTCACTATACTACCCACCCTTATCTAAACCCTTAGCTTAATTTATCGTCATGTCTGCGGCAAGGAAAAGAGCGAGAACTGGAGAGTTGGCGATCACCCAAGCGGCATTGGTGGCGGGAGCGGCCAACAACACGAGTCCCGACCCCGACTTCCCGGGTCTCGAATTTGCCTCCATACCCCAAAAAGGTAAATTCGTATTGTTTAAACGACGCCCCCTCCATAATACTCGTTTCATTCATCGCTCCTCAATGCGATCGCTAGGGCTAGATAGAGTTACCTTTGAATTATTTACCGGGTTGGGTATGCAAAGGATGTACGACATCCAGGAGAGAACCTTTCCCCGCCTCACTTGGGAATTTCTTAGCTCCCTTAATGTCACCAAAGACCGACACTCTAAGGTGGAATCCTTGCAATTTCGGCTTCTAAACCGGGATTATAACCTTTCTTTAGAGGAGTTCGCTAGACATTTTGAACTTGACCCGACCCTCTCCCATAAACCACCTGAGGACTTTGATTTGGGGAGGGTATGGAAGGCCATATCGGGGATTGATGAGGCGAAGGGGGTGAAGAGACTGGCCAATACGGTCCACAATGCCGCCATCCGTATTTGGCATCGGTTTATGGGTTTTAATATCTTTGCGCGGGAGGAGCCGTATAATTTCCAAACCCCGGACCTTGAGATTCTAGGGTCCTATCTCTTCACCCGACCCCATGCATTTAAAGCTTGCGTTGCTCACCACTTTGCCGTACATTTGGCCCGTCTTAGCAACTCACCGGCGGGTACCTCGGCGATAGTGGTGGGTGGCGTCATCACCTACCTTGCTAAGTGCCTCATCCGGACTTTGCCCGGCGTTAACTTTATTCCGGGGGATATTTACTTGACCACCGACTACATCCAACACTCCTTGAAGTGGATCAAGAAAAGCCCCTTTGATGACAAGAACTATTGGCAAATCAAGGTAGGCGGGGTAGAGAAAAATTCGGTCCCGCTTCCCAATGCTCAAAAAATGCAAATCGTGAGGGATTCTCCTCACTTCCTCCTTGAAATCGAGGCGGACCCGGAACCGGAGCAAGAGCCCGTCACAACCGAGGGCGACCGAGTTTTCGGCCATGACCGACAACGTCCCACTACCTCCTCCCTACAATACAACCAACCACCACCCTTCTTCCAAACCGGCACTAATTTTGGGGCCTTTCAACAAGGCCAAGGATCCACAAGCCAACAATTCCCACTTCCCGACTCGCTTATTGATTTCATGGCGAATGTGAACTTGGGCCTACAAGCGGCCGTCGAGGACCGGCAAGAGCTTCACCGGAAGCTCGATCGGGTCTACTACGACCAATCGGTGGCTCAATTTCCCGTTTACGATGATTTCATGAGACGGGGATACAACCACCCCTCCGGCCTTCACCCTCGCTTCTACCTTCCTCCTGACGGAGGATATATGACCCAAGATGGCTCCGTAATCTACGGTGACATTCGTGTCACCCAAGATTATTGGAGCGATACTATATTCCCGCCCCTACCCACGCATGATGAGGGCAACAATGCCCATTGGTACGGGGCTCCCCCACAACACTCGGGGGAAGTTTTTATCGCGGGAGATGGGACGGTGGTGGGTGAGGACCCGACTTTGGGTGGTACTTTCCTTGGAGCACCCTCCATGCCCTTGAGCACGAGTGACGATGAGGGAGGGCATACCGAGTCCGGTGGAGAGTCCGAGTGAAGAAGGTTGGTGATGCTCCCATTTCAAAATCCAAAATGACAAGTATGATCCCTAAATCCAAATTTATTTTCTTGCATTTTACATTTCCGCATGCATTTAGTTAGTTGTAATTTATTTTCAATTAGGACATCTAGTTGCATTCATTTAGGTTGCATTAGAATTTAATTATGTAATATATCGTCACATATAGGACTTGCATCCACGTAGAGAAAAACAAACAAAAAACCAAAAACATGTTATTTACTTTTTCAAAAAAAAATTCCTCAAAAAGAACAAAAACACGTTCATTTGGTTTCCCCATTCTCCTCCTAGCACTTGGACATTGAGGACAATGTCCGGTTTAAGTGTGGGGAGGGAAATATCCATTTTTGTACATATTTGTAAATTTTGTATATGCATGATGAAAAATCTCAAAGAAAATTTCAAAAAAATCGAAAAATCTTCAAAAAATCCAAAAATATTGCATTGTATATATTTGTTTTTGTCTAACAAGTGATGTAGGCACACATGGAGCATTTGAAACAATAGGAGAATAGAAGACCGCTTGGTATACTCTTTCCAACTATTTTCTCCTTTTTCCGCTCTTTTCGCTTATTTTGATTAATATGGAGGAGAACGGGAAATTGTTGATGAGGATGTTCCTTGGGAACTTGATGTGTGTTGCTTATGTGCTGCTAGTCTAGACAATGTTGCATATCTATTTGATTGTTATTAGGAACTAGAGTTGCATTCCGTCACATGTGAATAATTGTTTGTCGTTTTAATTTTGCCTTGCATTGAGTTTGTAAATATTTTTAACAAAATGTGGTCTAGTAAGGGAACATGATACCCCAATGATGAGATTGTCTTAACCGTGTCTTCCCCCTCCTAGTGGCTTGCACCTCTTTGACCCCCTGTGTTAGACATCCGGGGAGTAGAGTTAACCCAAAGGCCATGGACCGCCTTGTGAGACCAAGTAGACCGTAGGCTAGACCTAGACTTCGACAAAGCTACTTACATGTGAGACCTTGAGCCTCCTTTAGACCGGTGCATTCATACCCGGTCTCCATAGGTTGTGAGTAGGCTCCTTGCGTGGCATGTCACATCTCCACGCACAAGTGTGTCGTTCTTTCCTTAGGTCGCGAGATGTATTCCTTTTTGTGTGCATAATTTGAAACAATCCGTTGCTTATGATTTTTGAGCCTCACATTGCCATATAAGCCTACTTTTAACCCTTTAGATTAGGACCAACTTTTGCATCCCCTTTGAGCCTTAGCCTTTCATTTGGCATTACTACATATACCAACTACATCCCATAAACAACCTTCCTTGATCAAGAAAGTTGTCACTTTGTTTTTGGTGTTTTGAAAAGGGAAATTTGTGTCCTATTTAGTGAACTCGAGCTAAGTTCATTTGAGTTGAAATAATTGGTTTATACTTGGCTTTGATATTGAATAAAGAGGTTTTATAAAAGCAAAAACAAAATACAAAAGAAAGAAAAAAAAAAAAAAAAAATGCAAAACAACAAAAAAAAAATCACTTCATATTTGTTTATTTCATGTTTTGTAAGAGAAAAAGTCAAGCAACACTCCTTATCCATCATTAAGCGAGTAGAAAAAGACGTTGCAAAATAAATGGGGATTTGATGTTTTTCCAAGTGAATCGGACTTTCAAGTTTGATATTTTCATTTGTTGTAATAAATTGGGAGAAATGGAATTTTGGACAACTTCTTGATTTGTAACTCCACATCTCCATAACGGTGCTTGCACCAACCCCGTTTCGACCCACCACCTATCCCCACTACAACCCTTGTTTCACCTTATGTGCATTGCTATCTTTACATCTCATATGCGACCATTTAGGAGAGGATTACACATTAGATTGCGGGCATGTCTCACAAGTCGAGTAGTTGAGTGGTTTTGGTTACTTTTTGTCACAAAAATCACCCGTTCTTTAAATGAGTGACGAGTGAAAACCGTGAGGAAGTCGGTAGTCTAAGTTCTCTTAGTCATGGGTCGCATTTGGTTGAATCTCGAGTCGTGTCTTTTTGGCTTTATACGGTTGACTTTGCCTCCCTTTTGCCCGCCTTTGAATTTGTTTTATTGGCATTTGGGGGTCATACTCGGGTTGCTTGAGCCATGATTAGGGGGTTGACACCTCGTTGAGACTCTGAGACGGTATCTCCCGGACTAGACCTTTGGTTTTTGAAACGAAACCCAACCGCTTAGATGAGGAAAGTGGTTGTTCTTTTGATTGATGCATCTTTTATGTCATTTACGTGCTTAATCTTGGATGCATCTAAATTTTCTCGCAAGCCCCCACTTGCCTTACAAGGAAGTACATACCTCATTGTATTTCGTTGTGAGTTGAAGGGACGGAGAAGGCCCGTTAATTGCCTTTCATCGGATTTTAGTAGTTTAGTTTAGCTTAATTAAATAAGTGTCTTGTTTTTGTCCACTTACTTACTCGGGGACGAGTAATGTTTAAGTGTGGGGAGGTTTGATATATGATTATTTTGGACCGTTTCCCCTCCTTATTTTCTTATGTTTCATCGCATTTAGTTTTGTTTGGCGTCGGTTTTATCGTATTTTGGCCCTCATCTCGTGTACTCTCATACCATTTAATTCCGTCCCAATTCACAGGAAATATGTCAAGACAAGGACGAGACGGGATGAGAACCGAGAAACCGTCACAAAAGCTAAACTCAATGAAGAAAGGAAGAAAAGGAGAGGAAGAAGAGAATTCAAGGGGCTCAGCCGGCCAAGCCACCGGCAGCCGGCCAGCCGGCTGAGCACCCAAGACTCATACCAAGGAAGGAAGAAAAGAAGAGAAGGAGCAGTGGGTCTCAGCCGGTCCAAGCCACCGGCAGCCGGCTGGCCGGCTGAGCACCCCACATAGTGAAGACAAAACTTGAAAATGTGGAAGATCATCAGGTGGTCTCAGCCGGTCCAAGCCACCGGCAGCCGGCTGGCCGGCTGAGACCTATGTCACACGAGAATTTCCACTTTTGAAGTCAGTGGGTCTCAGCCGGTCAAGGCCACCGGCGGCCGGTCGACCGGCTGAGACCTCCACTCCGCATTTCCACTTCCTTTCTTATTTTGAACCCTAAATCTCACCAACCTATATATACCCCTCTCCTAATTCATTTTAGACACACAACCCTAGACACAATAAACCCTAGATTTTAGCCTTCAATATTCCTAATCATTACTCTAATCCTTTGGTAATTAGCACTAATTACTCTAGTTCTCTACTTAGTTATTTTTAGATCTAGTCTTTCCTTTAGTTGTTTTTGAACAATTGGGTTGTAACTTGAAGAGAAGAAGACATTCTTATTTGGTTATTAATCCAAGTTCCATCCTTTATTACAAGTTTTGGTATAATTCTTCATCCTTATTTTCATTACTAGTCTTTTAATTACTTGTTCTTGTTTATTTGTTTAGTTTTTATGTTGAATATGCCTTCCTTTGTTTGTTCCATATCAAAGTTTTCGTCTTTAATGTTCTTCATCATTAGTATGAGTGAGTAGTGTTAGACTAGGGGAAGATGGGGGATTTAATGCGAGTTTATGGGTTGATTATGGTATTTGGGCATAAAGATTAAGTCTTTTGGTAGTCTATTTGTTTTGTGCACACAAGGTATTTGTTGAAATGCTTGAATGAGTAGTTTGAGTATTTTCTCATGTTTTATTGCTAGTTTGAGTGAGAGCTTGAACTTGTATTGTTGTTGTGTGTGTTTTGGATGTTTAGGGAGAGGTTAGGGCGAGAACCCAATCGAACCTTAGACTAGGGCTTGTCTCGCATCGAGAGTTGGAGGCTTGTTCTTTAATCCGTCTTACACCGAGAGGTGGAGACATGTTTAGACTATCTTTAGACTAGTCCTAATCCCCCACCATAATTGACTCATGCTTGCATTAATGAACCCATCCACCCTAGTTCCTTTTAATTATTGTTTTTACATTGTATCTTTACCTTCTTGTTAGCCTAGTTTATTATTATTCATCTTCAACTTGCTACTAGCTAGAACTAAACTAGAATTCAATTAAACCGCCTTAGAACCATAATTACCGTCCCTTGGGATACGACCCTTGCAATACCCAACGATAACTCGTTCGCTTGCGAGGTTAAGTAAAACTTACATCAGTCAGGTGGAATTTTATCGCTCCTTTATAGTGATGAATTCTAATATGCGACTTATAAAAGACTGTTTTTAGTCCCAACTTCTTGATATGGCTTAGAGTCATACGATTCGTAATGGACTCCATGCATGATGGTCAGGTATGTGACCTGGTAAATTTTACTTGAAGAAGTACGACCTCTTCAATGTAAATTGATTTTTAAGATCGAAATTTGCATGGATGAACATTAAAATGTTTTCAAAGATAACTTGGTAGGCAAAGAGTTTTGCACCAACCTTAATTCTTTGATCCATTCGAATATACTTAGCGATTACAGCATATCATAATAGTATGATGTCAACTGGATCTCAAGAACCACCTTCTTGAATACGATTCTAGAAGAGGTAGTATATTTTATATTCACCTGTGGGTTCGTAGATCCTAACTATCCTAAGTTAATTTGCAAGCTTAAGAGGATGTCTTAAGTAAGCACTAAAGAGTTGGAATTAGTGTGTCAATCATGTCATAAAATATTTCTTGATATCTCGAGGAATTATGTTTATACATGAAGTTTAGTGGGAGTAATATGGTTTTCATCAGTCTTATATGTGGAGACATATTGATCATTTTAGATGATGGAAGATTTTGGAGAAGTAGAATACATCTTTTAGATATCTGGATTTATGGAGATAAATTTAAAAGGATATTAGCATTGAGTCAAAATTCTTATATTGATAAGATCTTTGACTAGTTCAAGGAAGTTGAACACATCATAATTGATTCCTTTTGCTTCCGCTGCGGGTCAATTATATACGCTGTGATGTATACTCAATCCGACATTTCGCATGCTTTGAGTATGACGAATCATTTGCAATTAAATCCAAGTGAGAGTCACTTGATAGCCATAAAGAACATCCTTAAGTACTTGCGAAGGACTAAAGATATGTTTCATATGTTTGGAGTTTAAAGTGAGTTGTGTGTAAGAGTTTACACAGACTTCAGTTTCCAAACTGATCAAAGTGATTTGAAATCACGAACTGGCTGTGTTTCATAGAAGATTTATCTGTTGGAAGAGTTCCAAACAGAAAATACTATGGAAAGGTTCCAAGTAGGAGTGACATTTTCAAATATAAATGTCATGTATCCGCTGGAAGTGTCCAGGCAGTTTATCATTGCGGATTTAACAACGGAAATGGAGTACATTGCGTCATATGATGATGCATATGAAAGTAGCTTGGATTCGACAGTATTGGAGGGACTAGAAATAGTTCATATAGTTGTATATCCTATCCCATTATACTGGTAAAACAGTGGGAGCTACCTTTAGGCCAAGAGTCCTAAGTCTAGATTCAAATCTAGACACGTACTCAGAAAGTTTTATGTAATATGAGATTACGTAGACAAAGAGAAATAGCAATCAGAACGATAGGAAAGATGCAAGTATTGCTAATCCATTAGCCATGCTTTTTGCAGGCTGAACATGATAGTCATGTCATTTCAATGGGGATTGAAATATGTACCTGAATTGCTAAAGATTATAAGATATGAAATTATTGATAGCGTATCAATTTTTCCAAATATTTGATAATCGCAATCATTGTTAGAGTTTCATTAAAAACTCCTTTATTTAGTTTGACTAAATTTTAATACTTTGTTTATCCGAATTGGTTGAAAGAAAGGTTGAACCCAATTCAAGTGAACAGGACGAACTTAATATTTTGTCCCTAGTCACTCAATGAGGTGACGTCTCGAAATGACTAGATTGTAAGTCGATCGATGGTTGGTTCAGCACCATGGGGTCATGGAGATGACTGGTCGTTTACATAGACAGACTGTATGACACTCTGTCGGACAGTGACATTGTAGAGACCCTTAAATCAATTATTTGATGCCTGGTCGTGGCAGGGTCTTCTATCTTATTCCTATAAGTCGATTCTTTTGACTGGCGACCGTCTATCTGAGTCGATGCAGTTTCCGATTGGTTTTGGTTGATGTTCTAGGTCGTGCCGTAAAAGGAGGCCGATGGACTTCTTCTGGATCATGGTGATCTGCATCATACAGAGTAGATGGATCAACAGGAATTGTCCACCCACGTTGGGTAAAAACATCTTTAGGCCACTCGAGGAGTAGTTACTGTAAATGCGTGGCCACGCTCGGAAAGAGATCTATGGTAGATTTTCCGGTCAGACAGTTACTCTCCCTATCGAGAAAATCACTCTAGATATTGTCAATCGCAAGTGCGACCTGAAAGACACCTTGCGTTGAGTGGGAGATGTGATAAAGAGACAAGAGAATCGGTGACGCACACTTGTGTCAGACAAGTGGGAGATTGTTGGAGTAGGTGTCCTCCACAATAGTGCGCCACATAATAAATCTTTATGCAATATAATTGGGATATTTATTGACTATATATATATGATTAGTCAGTTGATTAACGTAAATCAATAACGGTTGGCTGACTAGAGTTTGACGTTATTGTCGTTTGACGGCGGTGATCAACTGATCCCTTTCGGTCACACCTAAAGGATGAAATCCAAATAGTAACTAATTATTTGTATACGATACAGTTAATTAGTACATTACATATATTCGATATGTACGAGAGTTAATTGTTAGAAATTGAGTTAAGAACTCAAATTCGATTAAGCTTATTTTTCAATTATGCGATAATTGACTAATAAATTTATATCTTATTTTAATACGATTAAATAAGATTTAACTTAGTAATTAATCGTTAAATTACTAAATTAGTTGAGGTTTTGAGATAGAGGTAATTAGTTAATTATATTTACAAGGAGTTGTAAAATAAATTAACTAAGCATTGTGGGACCCATTATATATTGATATAATGGTAAAATATTACTTAAAATGTTAAGTACATATTATTTATTTAATTGAGTCATATAATTGTTATATGATCAAATTAACACTTAATTATACAAGATAATTAACCATATGATCAATAAGTATTTGTGAGACAAATATCAAAAATCAAAATGGACCAAACTAGGCCATAATGGCCGGTTAGATTGTAGTTACATGGTGATGATTGTTGTTCTTGTTTTTACTCTTTAGTTACTAATTGAAAGTGACATAACAAGTAGAATATAATCATCACATATACTACAACACTCCACTCAAATGCATGTGATCAAATTGAACAAAATAAGAGTCCTTTTGGACTAATATGGTCCGGCCAAAATGGCCTTATAATGAGCAATGTTGTTCATTTTTCATGACTTGATTTTGTGCAATTTTTACACTTCTCTCTAAAATCCTTCCTCTCACTAATAACTCTCATATACTAATATTTCCTAAGTATTACTAGTGTAGTAATATAGTCTAATATTAGTAGTATATCATCTATCTTATTATCTAGTTAATAATAAGGGTAGATTATTTGGTGTCATCTTGGTGCAACTTGAAGGAGGTCTTCTAGTTTGGAGATTTCTTGTGTTCATCCATATTTGTAGCTCAAGAACAACAAGAAGGAGTTCTTGTTGTGCCCATATTATTTCCATATCAATGTGAGGAAATTTCTTCTTTTATATAAATGTCTTTATATTTGCATTCATGTTACATAGATCATTAAATACTAAATTAACAAGTAATTTAGCATCTAATTAGAGGAGTCTAATTAAGTTCTATGGACTTTCATTTACCACTTTCCAATGTTCCTCGCCTAGATTCCCTTGGTACTTACTCGCTACTCCTAGCGCGTAAGCAACATCAGGCCTTGTACATGTCATGGTATACATGAGAGCTCCCACTGCACTTGCATATGGGACTTTACTCATGCGTTCCCTCTCTTCTAGAGTCTTAGGACAATCCTTTCTAGATAGAGAAATTTCAGAGCCTATTGGTAAATAGCCCTTTTTGGAATTTTCCATGTAATACCTCTTTAAAATGGTATTAATATACATAGACTGGCAGTGTCCAAGATCTTTTATATCAAATTAAGGTATGATTTCGGGACCCTTCGTCGTTATAATTATTTATTTTCCGTCTTTTACCTAAATGAAATAGGAGGATAGTATAACTAATTGTTTATATTATTTTACCCGTAAGTTGTATTAGAACCATTATATTGCTAGTATGATTTCGGGATCCTTCGTCGTTATAATTATTTAATTACTGTCTTATACATAAATGAAATAGGAGGATAGCATAAGAAATTTTTATATTATTTTATTTGGATAAGTTTCGTATTAGAAATGTTATAATGCTAGTAGGATTTCGCAAACCTTCATCTTTAAAACTATTTACCTATCTCCGTCTTCATAGCCAACTAGAAAATGACATAGTTAGCAACTGTTTATATTATTTTGACTTTTATGTCATGTTATAACTGTTATACTGTCCATATGTTCATAAGATGACTCAAGTAGGACTATATTTCATAATATGACCCATGTTTAATGTATGTTGGCCTAAAGTAATACAATTAATTAAATTTACCGAGCGAAATGAATAACGATGTCATCACGCCGAGGGCAAGTCTGCTCTGTTTGAAGATGTCAAGAGGTAGAGTGTCTTGTTATTTTGTTATAAACAAGAGTGTCATACATGGGTACGAATGTGGGTATGAGGGTCGTATTGTGAAGTGAGTTGGGTTGTTTGCGTTAAACGTGATCTTCGTAATTAGTAAGAAATCACGTAAATTTTAATGGAAAATAATTTAGTTGTTAGGACTCCATTTGAAAGTAACAAAAAAATCAATAATTGATAAGAGGAGATATATCAAGATCATAATAACTAGACTCCTAAGTATTATGATTTTAATTAAGTTATCTAAAACAATAAAGTAATGAGGATACTAAGGGTACGTAGTGGATTTTTTTAAAAGCTATGTCACACTGATTTAATATAATGTCACCCAGTTAAGCCATAGTAGAGAGATGGCTCGTAGAAATAATCTAACCGTGTGGAAATGCTTGGAGGCTAGGTCATAAACTTAGTGCAAAATAAATAGTCAGCTAAATAGTATACGTAATATAACATGTCGACTTAGTTACCTTATAAAGCACACACTAACACTCTTTGATAATTGAATAAACTAAAAGGACTATAACAACAGCACTTTGTGCGTAGTAGATAGTAATATAGGAAAAACAGAAGATTTCCTTAGAAATTAAAGTGGTCCCTTAAGGCTCCGTAAATATGGATAAAGTATGATCCCTCATCATATAAATAATTAACTTTTTATTTACTATAAAATAACAGTGTACTATTACTGGAGTGTATTATAGACATTAAAATGTATATTATTGTTATATTGATCACTTGTTATATTAATTGTCTGACGAATATATGACTGTAATAATGGTTGTCATAATGATACTTTTGTTCTAATGTATAATTGGCCAATTGTAGCATTCGGGATACGATTATTGGATACAGATGACATTATTTTGTAACCTGTGTACACGGAAGGGGGCGCGGCTCCATGTGAACTACGGTTCTGTTATCCGGCAATAGCCGAGGTGGGTCTTAGACCTGAGGATCTTATCCTGTGTACATGGAGGTGGGTCTTAGACCTGAGGGAGTGGGTATCTCCGTAATTAGGGACTTGTTCAGAGTAATGGTACACGACCGAACACTAATGTGATGTGAATGACCCCGATGTTGGCCTTTTGTCTCTTATTCTTTGAAAAATGAAGACCCGAATGATGACAATGTTTTAGATACCTAATGACTTGTTAATATGGCATGGAAATACTGTATGCTGGTAAGTTATTATACCCGGGTAACTTATGGTACTCGGAAAGTGATATTAATGAGGAGAATGTTAATGAATAATGAAAATGACATAAGGTCGGTGGAGGCAACCAGAGTCATACTCAGCCTGTGGTTGGCTGATCCCGTTATTTTTATATATTTTTCAGGTACAAGTATCAGGGGGTCAAGAGTGAGAAACTCCATATAGAAGACGAGACTTATAAGATGTTTAATTAAATAAATAGAGTTTGTAGTTTTAGTTTTATAAGTGTATGTATTTTATTGTATAAGCCTTGTATTTTCCGGAGGGAAAATACGGCGGTGACGCCCTGTAATTCCGCTGCTATCTATTATTAATATAAAGAGCTATTTTTAGCTACCTGCCTGTTTTCGGGGGCGTTACATAATCCATATATAGATTGTTGAAACTTACATACTATATCATTAGAAGATGGCAATGTGAAACCTTCACGTTGAGTCATATAGACATCTTTCTTTACCTCCCCATTGAGGAAAGTTGTTTTCATATCCATTTGCCATATCTCATAATTAGGGGTGGGCATTGGTCCAAAACCGGACCGGACCGGAATCGGTTTGGACCGGAACCGGAATAATGATATAGTATGGACCGGTGCCCGGACCGGTATTTAGAATATCATGACCGGGACCGGACCTGGAAAATTCCGGTCTTAGGACCAGTCCGGACCTGCTGGACCGGAATTGCTGTAGAGCCTGTAATAATTGTCAACTTCTCATTTAAATTATACCATACATCAACACTTCAACACATGTCTTGTTCAAAATAATAAAACCACTGCTAGTTTGCTATACATACTGACATAAGATCAAACTCCAAAAACACTACTATATCAAGATTATCAACACCTCAAAAACTAAAATATTATTACATCATTAGCACGGTATAGCGTAAAAATCCAGTCCAAATGTTCCTTGGTACACAAAATAAAATAGATATTATCTAGAGCCCCGAAGGTGTTGGCGCAAAAATCACGCACTTCAGTGACTTTATGAAACAAAGATCGTGTCATCTTCCACCTTCATTTTCTCAAACTCTGCCAAATAAAATAAGTTAAGAGGTAAGAAATGTAAAAACACTCAGATTATAAAAAAAAATACAAGACGCGAAGAAATTATATCTAGAGTTAATGAGTTATAGTTCTTATTAGCTTTCCCTAGTTTCTCAAGATCTTCCAAGTTCTCTTCCATATTAAGTTTATCTTCACGAAGTGATGCTCAGATCCATTCTTGCCCACATAATTGAGCTTGCACCATCTTACATAATTTAAAATAAGACAATGACCACATTAATCTACAGTGTGCGAGTGAGAGTGATTTGGAATAATCTTTACTGTTTAAAAAATAATACAATAAAAGAGACAATGTACTTTACCTTTGGTGTCAGAGAGGTCCTAAACGAATCAAGAGTGCGCCCTCCAGCACTAAATGCAGATTCGGAAGCCACGGTTGATATAGGAATGGCTAGAACATCCTTAGCCATATGCGCTAAAACTGGAAATCTGATAGCGTTTGCTCTCCACCAAGGTAATATCTCCTTCTCTTCGTCTTCTCTTTTTTGCTCATTCAAATATCGGTCAAACTCGCTTCTAATAAGGCGATTCGATCCACTCATTTGTTTCTTAACCTGCTCCTCAATATTACTCATATACCGTAGGGCTGTCCTTGAATTGGTTGAAGATGTATTAGCTAAGAACTCACCGGTTTCACCATTGTCACCCGTCACAGGAGAATAAATGCGTCTATACTCATCATACATATCATAAGCAAATTGCTTCACTTTTTCAACTAAATTTTCTCCTTTCACTTTCCCATACATACCACATAGAGAAATACTTACCCCAATAAATTTGAAGCTTGGATCCAAAATCACAGCAAAATAGACGAGCATATTCATTTTTTCCGAATCACCCCAATATTTGTCATACTTAAGTTTCATGTCAGATGCCATCTTCCTAAACTCAGAATCCGTATTAACCAACCAATCATTAAGCAAATTATGAGTATGACCAATTTGAAAGAATAAAGTGTTACTTGTTACAAACAATGAACCTGAGACACGGTTAGTCAAATCATAGAACTCTTTTAGGAATTCAACAAGTCTTTCAAGTTTATCCCAATCATCATCACTAATAGGACCCAAGTATTCCGAATCCGGATCTGAATCTTTGGCAGGAAGTATGATCCTACCGAAAACAGCTTTATACTGTAAAGCTCTAGCCAACATGTCGTAGGTTGAATTCCACCGTGTAGGCACATCAAGAGTCAATTCCAATTCACAATCAATTTTAAACACTTTTCCACTTGTTCTCTAAACAAGAGAATCCTGGCAGGGGAGTTACATATATATTTAATTTCACTTCTTATCGTGTCTATGTATTTTCCATGTTCCTTTAAGCCATCCTAAACAATAAGATTGATTATGTGACCTATGCATCTAATATGCAAATATTTTTCTTCACTAATGCCACCATTTTTCTTCACAACCTTTCTCAAATAAGCACAAGCAACATCGTTTGAACTTGCATTATCAACTGTGACAGTAAAAAGCTTATCCCCTAAATCCAATGTATTCAAACAATCTTCAATAGCTTTGCCAATTCATCCCCTTTATGACTCGAAATGGGACAAAAGTTCAAAATTCTTTTTTGAAGTCTCCAGTTGTCATCAATAAAATGTCCAGTAAGACACATGTAATTTTTATTTTGACTTGAAGTCCAAGTGTCAATGGTCACACATATCCTTTGGCAAGATTTTTTAAGAAAAACTTTCAGACTAGCTCTTACATCAAGATAAAGCTGATAACAATCTCGCGCTACAGTTTTACGAGAAGGAATGTGAAACGCATGCATAACAACTGGCATAAAATATCTAAACCTAGGCTTCTCTACGAATCTATATGGCAACTCATCAAGTATGATCAAGTAAATTAATGATTTTCTAACGTCTTCCGCAGTAACTTCTTTATACCTCACTTTAACCTCATGATCACTACCTAAAGGGTCAAATACCAAGTTAGATTGTTTACCTTTGCTCTTATTGGCAGGATTCTTTGAGCAACTAAACCAATGTCGGCTCACATTTTTTTACCCATTGATGTTAGAATCTGCTGCGAATGTAGCAGTTTCACAGAAATTACATTCGGCCCTTAGATGATCACTATTATCCAAGTACTCAGTGAAGTCAGCCCAATAACTTGCTCGCCTTTTATTTTTCCGTATAATATAGCGACGTCCGTCCTTTGGCTTCTTTGTTGGATGTGGTTTGTAACCTGTACGAATCACTCGGTCTCGTGAAATTGTAGTTTCCTGTTCTTGCATTTCTTCGTCCAAAACGTCCACCATCTGGGAATCTGTTGCTTCATCTGATACTAGAGTGCGATTGGGAGCTTTGGATTTGGAGCTCGACATCTATTACAGTAAAAAACAAAATCAGAAACAAATTATACTAGCAATGGTCCAAAAGCTAAACGGCCACACATATGATTAAAGAAACAAAACAAGATAAAAAATATCTTACATTGCGAGAATTTTGTGTTGCCGCCGTGATTTCAAACAACAGTTATCCAGGGTGGACGTCTCACAGTTTCAGTCTAACTAGTAAGAAAAGCCAAGTAACCCAATGAATATGATATTGATAATTTCAGTCTCACAAATTCATTGTTAAATAATCATTTTAACCTGTAGACATTTTCAACTACAAAAAGAATGAAAATGTGTGTAATGATATACATGGATAACATGATACATATGCCAAATACAAACATTCGCCAAATTGCTTATCAATCAAATACTACAGCGAGCTTATCAATTGATTTTCGTTCCATAAAACGACATGCATTTATATAGAATACTAAATATAAAAGGATGGTCTCACAAAATCATTATCAAATTTCGCTAACAAAAATGGAAAAGATGAATTGAGTAAAAACTTACCAGGATCGAGTGAGAACTGAGTGTGAACGGACCTAGATTGGGGAATTAGGGAAGAAGAAGCCTCTAATTGTAGAAATAAATTTAGGGTTTTTTTTTTGGGAAGAATGAAGTGAGAGAGGCAGAATGTTTTTTAAGTATTAATTATGAGTTACTTATGAAGTTATGGGATTTACCCTAAAAAAATAGAAATCGTGTAAACCGGTCTAACCGGTCTGGACCGGTAAATTCCGATTCAGACCATACCGGACCGGACCGGAAACCTGAATTGCAAAAATCAATGGACCGGGGACCGGACCTGAATTTTTCCGAGTCGGTTCCGGTCCGCCCAAACCGGCCCGGTCCGGTCCATTTTTCCGGTCTGGACCGACATATGCCCAGCCCTACTCATAATCATAGTATGCAGTTATAGCAAGCAGAATCCGAATAGATTTGAGCATTGCCACATGGGAGAACGTTTCTTCATAATCAATACCTTCCTTTTGATTATACCCATGTCCCCTTGGCAACAAGACGGGCTTTATAGGTCTCAACCTTACCGTCTACTCCAATCTTTTTCTTAAACACTCATTTGCATCCAATGGGGTTTATGTCTTTAGAGTTATCAACCAAAGTCCAAACTTTGTTGATTTTCATAGACTCATCTCAGATTCCATAGCCTTAAGCCATTTCTCATGATTTGGACTTGCCACAACCTCTTTGAAGCATCTTGGATGATCATCAATGTGAGTTATATCATCAATATGATTAGCCTCATCATCTTGCAGTAATAGATTTAACCTATTTGGTGCACGACTTTCCCTAACCGACGTTCTTAGAGGCTCATGTACTATTTGATTTTCCGGTTGCTCAAGTTCCATGGTTGATTCATTAATCAATTGATTTTCCTCAACATTTGAGATTTGACCTGTTGATGGCAACTTTAAAACATCATATAAAGGTTGCCCATTTGGCATCTCATGCTCCTTAGTTACTGTTGACTCATTGGTATCTTTGGTCTCATCAAGATCTATTTATACACCATGACTTCATTCTTTAAGGAATTCCTTTTCTAAAAAGGTTGCATTTCTGACCACAAACACTTTGTATTCAGAAGGGTGATAGAAATAGTATCTCATAGTCTCCTTGAGATAACCAACAAATCTACATTTTTCAGATTTAGCTTCAAGCTTGTCTGACTGCAGTCGCTTAACATAAGCTAGACAACCCCAAATCCTCAAATGCTTAAGGTTAGGCTTGTTTGTTTCTTAAACTCGATATTAGACATTTCTAATATCATATTATTAATAGTTTACTCTTAAACTATATGGACCTTATGCATGCATAACAAAAGATAAGGAAAGAACAATTTCTTACATTGATTACGAAGTAATATGGGCACAATATTTGAACTCCTTTCAAATACTGTTCTTGAGCTATGAATATGAGGATGAATTCCAAGTTCTTAGTATAAGAACACTCCTATAATTAGCACCCAAGACAACCCTTTTTATCTCTACTAAAATACTACACTATTATTATTAGTAGTAACCCTTTAAAATAAATCTAATAACTCTATTACTACACTATTAATTTTATTAGAGTATGAACTCTAAATTATGTGAAAACTTCTTGAGTTTTAGAGTAAGAAAGTGATTTTAGAGAGAAGTGGAAATTGCATGCAAAAATGAAATGAGATTTTGTGTTGAATAAGAAGGAAATAATCCTTCTTATTTTGGTAGCTATGACCGGCCAGCCACCCATCACATGGGTGTGGTGTTGTCCCTTTCACTTGTTCTTAACAAGGCATTAGGTTGAGTGTAGGTATTAGTCTGGTGTATGATTGTGTCTAATTCTCAATTAGAATAATACACAAAAACTAATCACCCTAAAATACACTACAAAACCGGTGCACCCCACTTAAAATAGGTGTCCATTTTATTTTTGCAATTTGTCATTTGTCACAAATATGACATGTGACATGTAACATGTAATCTTTGCTTATAAATGTGCATTTAACCAATTTAAATGCAATTTCATAACAAAGAAATTAGACTTAACATTTTAAGTCACATTTTATAATTACATGTAAATAAAATGGGTCATCTCATATTTGGTTAATATAATCCACAACAATTTGTAATTATAATCAACCAATTTTACTTATCTCAAATGTTTCATAAACATAATACATTCTTAGTAATATAACAATTAAATTACTAAAATGAATCTTATTTAATCATATTACAATAAGATATATTTCTTACTTACAATATAAACTTGGTTCAATTTAAGGGATTATTTAATCTGTATCGCTATACAATTAATTAATGTACATGATTAGGGGATTGTCCTTTAGGTGTGACCTCAAGGGATCAACTGATCACCACCGTCATACGACAGTAACGTCAAACTCAATTGAGCCAATTATTACTGATTTATGTTGACCAGTTGACTATAATATTCATCATCCTTTTATATTCTTATTATTGAGATTTAATTATGTGATCGCACTATTAATGAGGACATTTACTCCAACAAGGCTTACGTCCTTTCCATATCTCGTATGGTGTTTTAGTGACTGCCTTAGTGGGGAATTTATTTAATATTTACGCAACATCTTCCAAAGCATATCCCCATCATGGATCTCACCATATCTAATAAGGTTCGATTTCTCCTTTCTGAAATACCATTATGTTGTGGCGTTCCAGGAGAAGTCCACTGTGACAAGATCCCATCTTGTCTTAAACAATCAATGAACTCATCACTGAGATACTCACCTCCACGGTCAGATCTCAGTGCCTTTATATTTTTACCAGTTTGTTTTTCAACTTCACTGCGAAATCTTTTGAACATTTCAAAGGATTCTGACTTATGTTTCCTTAGATAAACAAATTCAAATCTTGACATATCATCATTGAAGGTGATAAAGTAAGAATATCCACCTTTAGCTTAAACTTTCATTGGACCACATACATCAGAATGTATGATTCCTAAAAGCTTACTAGCTTTTTCTCTAGTTCCAGTAAAAGGAGATTTAGTCAACTTTCCTAGGAGACAAGATTCACAAGTGTCATATAATTCATAATCATATTGACCACGACACCCTTCACGATGCAACTTGTTTACTCTTTTCTCACCAATGTGACCAAGCCTACAATGCCAAAGGTAATTTTGATTCCCTTGATTATTTCTCTTCCTCTTTTGGCCAGAAATAGTCATAATAGGACAAATCATTAGCTCAGGTAAAACATAAAGACCAAATTTCAAATAACCATTCACATATAAATCATCACCATGATAAATAGAGCATTGATTATTATAGAAAATTGTTCTGAATCCAAACTTGTCCAAATACGAGATGGAAACAATGTTCGAAACAAACTTAGGAACATAATAACAATCTTCTAAAGTTATGGTCTTGCCATTAGGCATTCTAAGAAAGACGGTTTCTGCAGCTAGGGCAACAACATTTGCTCCATTCCCAACTTGCAGGTTGACCTCTCCCTTCTTTAACCATCTATTGATCCTTAAACCTTGCAACATATTGCAAATGTTAAAGCTACTACCGGTATCTAATACCCGTTTTGTAGTATCAATAGTTGTCAAAGAAATCATGAAAACATTTTTCACAATTATTTTACCTTGTTGCTTGTCCTTCAGAGCTATCTTATACTGTAGACAATTTCTTTACCAATGTCCTTTCTTCTTGCAAAAGAAACATTCATCCTCTAACTGGCCAGTCATCACCCTCGTACTCATAGAAGAGATACTAACCATATCCACAAATCCAGATTTAACTAAGGACTTAGATATCTCATATCTAGCAGCCCCACTCCGAGCCTTGTACATCTTCTTAAGATGTGCAATGATTTGTGGAGGAGTCATATTTTCATGTTCCTCTGAAGATCAGGACTCATGGAGGCCAAAATAATGCACTTTGCACTAGTACTCTCTTCAGAGCACTCTGCACATGCATCTAATGAAGTTACATTACTTTCTCCCTCTAGAGGTGCTACCATAGCGGGCTTATCGATCACATCGATTAGCTTTTCATGCATGAGAACAATTCTCAGGTTCCGGTACCAATCATTAACATTGATACCAGACAGTTTGTTAGCGTCAAAAATGCTTCGCAGTTTAATAATTGTCGTTGTGAGAAATCTGATACGAAGGAAAAAACAGAAAACAAGAACACAAAACATACATCATTAAGACATGAACTTTATCTGAATGATAACAATAAACTTTAAAACATGAATGAGCCCCTTGGTAGTCAAGTCGTTTATCACACATAATTAAAGTTATGGTACATTACCATTTATATTTCATCATATGAAATTAATCCAGACTCTATACTACATTGTCCCTTGGTAGTCAGGTCGTTCATATTAGTATAGTTGAGTTCATCCACCCATGTGACAGAAAATTAGTTAATTTCATACCCTTTGGGTAGTCCAGACTATAAGTACAAAATTAAATAATTTTTCTTCACACTCGTATTATATACAATAGACAATATCATTTATCTCCGAACTACAAGTCCCCTGGTAGTCAGGTCGTTCCTTGTAAACAAAAAATAAATTTTATTGACTATTTGGATGGAAAAGTCTCATTGACAAAATATCATATATTTATCAATTATAAAACTCAATAATTTTAACTGGTCAAGATTTTAAAAAATTATTAAATTTTTTTTGATAACAATAATGATCGTATCTCATATAAGCATGAGCAACAATTACTCTAATCATGTCAGTAGTATATTGAAACAATTTCAATCTCATACGAGTTTATCCTCTCACCAACGCTAGTGACCAGCAATAAAATCAATGGATAATTCTCTAAAACATATGACAGGCAAGTTTTTCACAAAAAAACATCAAGTTTCTATTGGCCAATCGTTACGCTGATAATTGCAAATAACATAAGCCATACATAATGTTTCCACGTGAATTCATCATGCAAGTATTACACTAAACTAACACAACAAGTTTCTTTCGTAAGAAACAGCAATTAGTATAAACTATGAAGTGTAAACTAGCAGCCAATCAAATTAACGACATGATTAAGCAAATTCCCGTGACAACTTATCAGATAAATAAATCAACGGCAAATAACAATTATAACTGGACATACGTTGTAGCGAAGCCAATTTGCGAAAAACAATTATCGCTTAACAAATTTTAGTCTGACCCAAATTTAACATACAATTTAAATGCAAACCTAGCTCTGATACCAATTGTAGGATCGGTATACGCAGCGGAAATAATAATTATACGATCCTTTAATGGACCTATTGCATTCAAACTGATGTAAACCAAAAGGGATTAATTTACATACCTGGAATTAAGACGGATTAGCAATTAACTCTGAAAGTACGAAATCTCTAGTGTATTCACACCGGGTACAAACTACACTCTCAACCTTTGAGATGACTCGGAAATATGAGAACCCTTGAGAAAACTTTTTTCTCTCTCTTCTATATTTTGGGTGGAAAACTAACTCAATGAATTTTATTATTTTCCAATTACCAACTCAAGTATTTATGGGGAAGAAAAAAATAAACTCTTTATTTTATTTTCTTATTTTAATACTATCGAATACTTTCTCCTTTTATTAAGCATATATTCTATGTTAGCAGTTAATACAATAATATGTCATCTAGATACTTTAATTATTATCATATAATAATATAAAGTTATCTTAAGTGTAAACGTTAACCCGTAAGTCTGTGACCATCTAGGTTCAACATTAAGCCAGTAGTAATTAACGTTACCGATCCGATTGGGTCTGGGGCATAATTCCAACACAACCTAATAATGATGCTATGGATGGGATACTCGACACTCCACGGTGCATCTTATTTATTGTTTTGAGATTTTTATTTTGGATTTGAGCCAGTTAATGTCGCAAGGATGACAAAACACTCCTAAGTTTTGTCATTGTTGTGTAACATTCCAGATTATCTACTTGAATTGACACCTTGAGCTAGATCAATTGGGATTCAAGAATTGATTTTGTTGGTTTTTAAACTAAGGATGTGTTGTAAAGATGATATTGCTTTGTGTGCATAAAGCAACCATTATCTAGTATTCTAGTTTAGCATCAACATTTAGTAAACATAAAATTCAATGTATGATATTGCTTTGATGAATGAAAATGAAATGCCACCAGTAATTATCAAGAAGATTTATGGGGAAGAATTAGCGTAGAATTAGGGTAGATGTTGATTGAAGATACGATTTCTGGGGAAGAGTTATTAGGAAAAGATGGAATGCTGAGAAGTAAGGGTACATTTGTCATTGTAATTTTAAGTAAAACGATAAAATGAAGTCGAGTTGATAATTACACAAAACCGTCAATAAAATTTAAAATAAGTGGGATTGGTGGGAATGAACATGAAAGTTAGGTGGCTATTTGTAAAGTAGAACATAATAGGTGGTAAATTGTAATAAAAAGAGAACATAATAGGTGGTAAATTGTAATTTTTCCAATTAATAATTATTAATTTATCGATAAATTAATAACTCTCTAAATTAGTAAATTTCTCCGGTCCCGACATTATTAATTTATAGAGTTTTAACTGTACATGAAATTACACATTATCACTTGAAGTTAAATAATATCCCCTTGAAATTACACCCATTTTACTTGAAGTTACACCTCATATTGTAATACTCCATGCGTGGGGTACCCATGAAGAGATCCATTTAAAGGCTTAAATAAGTAGTGCTTAAAGATATTGTAAGAACTACTCATATAAATAAAGTGCACTATTTTTTCTGATTATCCAAGCAAAAGAATTCCGCAGTTAAGTGTGTTTGGCCTAGACTGAGAGGAGGGGCAAACATAGCTGGTGGCAAGGGGTAGCAGCCGCTACCCCCAAAGAATAAAAAAAATCAGTTTAAAGTTAATATTTGCTATCCCAAATTTTGTAGGTTACTAAAACTCATTATTAGACATTTCTAATAACATTTTATGATTAGTTTGCTCTTTAAACTAATGGATCTTATGCATGCATAACAAAATACAAAGATAAGAAGAAATTTTTCCTTACAATGTTCTTAGATGATATGGGCACAAGATTTGGACATCTTCCAAACATTGTTCTTGAGCTTACAATAAAGGATGAACTTCTAAGTTTCAATGTAGAAACTCTCCTCTTAGATGCACCCAAGACAACCTCTAAATCACTACAAAATACTACACTAGTATGATATTGTAGTAGCCCTTAAAATAAAGTTAATAAAACTATTACTATTCTTAATAATATTGTGATAATATAAGAACCTGAGTTTTATGAAATTTCTTTAAGTTTTCTAGTGCGAGAATAATAGAAAATAATAACAACACTTGTATATTATGTCTTGTCATAAATAAGAAGAGAAAAATTCTCCTCTTATTCTCAAGAAGGAGCCGCCCAAAGCATAGGGAAAGGGAAGCATGCTTCCCTTTTTCTCTTACCCAAAACTAGAGTAGGTCTTATGTGTATTTAGGTGTATGATTGTGTTTTTATAGCAATAAGCCAACAAACAATCATCACCCTCATATTGCCTACCCCAACCGGCCCCATGAGCATAAAATGAGTGTCCATTTTATTTTGTGATTTTGTCATTTGTCACATTTGTGACATGTGACATGTAACATTGATATAGTGTCATTTCACCCTACTTTTTCACGCCTTTTTGTCTCGTTTTGCTTGCCTTTAACGCTCCCTAAGAGCGTTTCTACGTGTTTTACCTTCTTCTAGCATATTTCTCGCTTTTATCGTGTTTTTGTAGGTAAACCGTCATTTGAGGCGATTTCTACCTAGTTTTGATCGACAAAGAAGAAGGTGAATCGCTTGGAGGACCAACGGCATACCTTGGGGGCCCCACATACCCTTGGGGGGTCCTACTCGATGCGCCAAAGCCCTCCTGAGTCAAGGCAAGCGAAACCGCGAAAGAAGCAACAAAGTCAAGCAAAGGAAGAAGGGAAAGGAGCATTTCACGGGCGTGAAAGGTATCTCACGGTCGTGAGATGCCTTTCGAAGAAGATGGATTTTCGAGCATTTCAGCTCACGGCCGTGAAACTCATTTCACGGTCGTGAAATTGAAGTCCGGTCGTGACTTGTTCGTGAAAGAAGACCCTGCCCTGCCACTTATCTCACGACCGTGACTTGCAGTTTCACGGTCGTGAGACTGCTTTCATGACCGTGAAAGGAGTTTCACGGTCGTGACTTTGTCAGTCCATGACGTCTTTCGAAGCTCATCTTTCCTCCATTTTGTAAACCTATAAATATACCCTCTTGTGTAATTAGAGGGCACGAAACCCTAGATCTGAAACTCTCATAGAATTAGTATTTAATCTTCTTTTAATCTCCCATAATTAAGCTAATTAGTTGGTTAATTAGTAATTGCAACTTGGTTTAGTGTTGGAACTTGGTTTGCATTCAAATATTGGTGACAAAATCTTGGTTTTTATATCAAAGTTCTCATCTTTTTCCAAGTTGGTACAATTCCTTTACTTAATCTTGTCTTTAATTAAGTTTTCATTTCAATTCTTGTTATCTTTTCATTGTTAATTAGAAGATCTTTATTGTTGTTGATTTCCTTTTGCAATCCTTAGTTAATATTGAATCTCCTTTGAATATGAGTGAGTAGTAATCTTGCTAGGGTTATGTGGGGGATTATGGGTTTTAGTATGAGTTAATGTGTTCTTGTTGGGGTTAATAGTTGATTATGTCTTGTCTCCTTGCTATGCTTATAACATGTTTGATGAAATGCCTACTTGAGTTTGCATGATTCTCTCGTTTGTTTCGATTACCATAGGAACGAAAGTCGTGGTCTTTCGTTGAACCGCTAGTTTGACAAGCCGTATCTAGTGACGCGATAGCTAGTTAGAGTCGGTTTGAGGAGGAATTGTAAGACCGATAGCATCGATTCACTTTCCTAGACTAGACGACACTTCAACTATTAAACCCAGCTTTTTCACTCGACTTTACTACCCATATGAACCCACTCACCCTAGTATTCCCTCTTATTCGATAAAAATCCAATCTTTCTCGTTTTAGGCTCTATTTGTTGTTTTTATTTGCTTTTAATTGTTGCTTTCAATTTGTTGCTTTTAGTAGTTTTTAGTCCCCTCACTAAATTCTTGTTAGGCTAGAATAGGACACACACAAGCTTATAGTTGACCCCTTCATCCTTTGTGGTTTGACCCCGACTTCCGCTATCGCATTAGTTGGGTTTTATAAATTATTTTTGCTTGAGCGGTGCGCGACAAAAACCGTTCATCAAACATGTAATTTTAGCTTATAAATGTGCATTTAACCAATTTAAATGCAATTTCATAACAAATAACTTAGACTTAACATTTTAAGTCATATTTTATAATCACATGTATATAAAATGGGTCATCTCATATTTTGTTAATATGATCTACAACAAATTGTAATTATAATCAACCAATTTTGCTTATCTCAAATGTTTCATGAACTTTATGCATACTTAATAATATAACAATTAAATTACTAAAAGGAATCTTATTTAATCATATTACAATAAGATATATTTCTCACTTTAAACTTGTTCAAATTAAGATATTAATTAATTTGTATAGCTATACAATTATTTAACTTATATGATTAAGGGATTGTCCTTAAGGTGTGACCTTAAGGGATCAACTGATCACCACCGTCATACGACAGTAACGTCAAACTTTAGTGAGCCAATCGTTACCGATTAATGTTGATCAGTTGACTATAATATTCATCATCCCTTTGTATTCTTATTATTGAGATTTAATTATGTGATCGCACTATTGTTAAGGACACTTACTCCAACAAATTTGACCATTAAAGAACAAGTACAGAAAAACGCATTGAATAACCATTACGGAATATTCAAGCAGTACCCTCGAGGTTTGACACTTTGCACGAAATATCCAATTTTTTGTTCCGGTAAACTTTAAGAGACCATAACTCGTGTTTACGAGTTCATAAAGTTATGATTTTTTTTAAAATCGATCATCTTTCCGAGAACTACGATTTGAAAAAACAAATTGTCGTATTTGGATTTCGTGGCTAGGAGTTTTAATATGTCAAAGGGTTTTTTACCGAACAAAATTTGAGTGACCATATCTCTTGGCCACGAGTTCCAAACTCGACAAATTGTTTTTTCAAATTATAGTTCTCAGAAAGACGTTCTATTTGAAAAAAATCGTCACTTTCGGAACTCGTAAACGACACGAGTTATGGTCTCTTAAAGTTTTTCGGATAAAAAAATTTGATATATCGCGCAAAATGTGAAATCTCAGGGATAATGCGTGAATTATCCGTAACCATTAAATAAGGTGTGGTTCAGTGGTAAAAACAAGCGGTACTAATCAGGGGTTCGAGCTCTTCTTTGGTTGTATGCCATTAATTTTCTTTTTCCCTTTGTGAGAGTGCCCTCATTAAATTATAGTCAAAATTATAGTCGGAAACAAAATAAAGATAAGTCATAAATTAAGAAAATAATTTGATTGTGTGTTTTGAATTTTTATAAGTTCAACACATTTTTCCGTGATTTCCATTTTTTTGAAAAATTATACGTTTAATATTTTTGCTACTCCAGAATTTTAATTCTGGGTTCGCCCCTGGCTGGTAGGAGTCTTAGGATGGGTGACCTCGTGGAAAAGATATTGTGATGCAAACTGGGTTTCAGGTAATGATGAAATATGTTCCACTAGTGGTTATGTGTTCACCCTAGGCGGATGTGCTATATCATGGAAGTCTGCGAAACAGACTTGTATAGCACGCTCCACTATGGAGTCTGGGTTTATTGCTCTTGAGTTGGCAGGTCAAGAAGCAGAATGGCTGAGTAACTTACTAGAAAACGTGTCAATGTGGGGGGGACAGGTTACACCAGTCTTCTTACATTGTGATTGTCAGGCAGCTATCAGTGTTGCTAATAATGATGTCATTAATAGTACGAGAAGACATATTCGAATCAGGCACGGTGTGGTAAAACAACTCCTGAAAAATGGAGTGATTGCTTTGGACTATGTGAGGTCTGAACGCAATCTTGCTGATCCTTTCACAAAGGGTTAACAAGGAGAGTAGTCCATGAGACGTCAAGGGAAATAAGGCTTAAGTCCATAAGTCAAGATTGAGTGATTCTTGATGGATTCCATAGTTTCCACTCCTATGACGCTTGACGGTCCATAGCCTTTTTGGTGGTGCTTTTGAGACGCACTTGATGGATTGTGTTTATTTTCAGGTTGGATTTTTATCCTTAATAGCTCTTGTGAGAAGTGCTATTGAGAAGCACTTGAGCTACCTATGGGAGTGTGATGGTCTAGCCACCATCTATGTGAGAATATACCAATTCTCGCTAGAACACTCACCTAAACTAGGGTCAACGCGTGGCTTAAAAAAGCGTTGCACTATGAATCGCGGAACAAAACAGTCTTAGAAGGTATGATATGTGTTGTGGGGGTCTCAACTGAAGCCCAACAAGGATTTCAAATCGAAAGATATTCACTTGTTGAAAGTAAGTTGTTGCCTCATCTCACTAATACGTCAATTCAAGTCGAAAGACATTGAACGTTTAAGTATCCACCCTTCCTTACCCAGAAATTCTTCCTTAGCTTTTTCTTAGCCATCAGTGGGGGATTGTTGGCAGTGATGACTTATCAAAAGCCAAAACTCAACCTTTTCTCTTTGGTGTGTTTCCCACATCGGTGGGAATTGTCCTTCCCTCTTGTCTTTGTAGTGTTCAACACTACAAGAAAACATCGTTCAGGCGACCGAAGTTGGCGACGGCGACTGATTTCAGTTCGCCAAAATGAATTTGGCGACTGAAATCAGTCGCCAAGGCTCAGTCGTAGGCCTTAGTCGCCAAATAAAATTCGGGAGACTGATTTCGATCGCCAATTTTGGCGACTGACAAAAGCGTCGCCAAATTGCCAAAATGGCGACTGAAATCAGTAGCCCAATTGGCTATTGATTGCCAGAGTAGTCGCCAAATTGGCGACTGCTTTCAGTCGCCCTTTTGGCTATTTCAATCGCCAATTTGGCGACCACTCTGGCAATCAGTCACTAAATTGGCGACTGAAATCAGTCGCTAAATTGGCGACTGAAATCAGTCGCCAATCAATCGCCATATCTGAATTAATTTGCAAAAATACAGGGGGTTTGGCGACTGAAAACAGTTGCTAAAATAACATTTCAGTGGCCAAAACCCCTGTTTTATTGCAAGAAAATTTCTGTTTCCATCCTGTCATTTCATTACTATACCATACCTGCACGTACAATAGAAAACAACCACAATTTCACACAATTACAACAACACGATGAGAAACCAACACCCTCATATATAACATGAAAATCAAATCAAGTTTACAAATCTTGAAAAAGATTAAGAAATCCAAGTTTAAACATCACAAATAACAAGTTTCTAAACTAAAATTAAAAGCCAAGGAGACCAATATCGACTTGCAAACCGCCACCTTCATTGGTATCATCATGACCTCGCCAAAAGGGATTCGGACCTTGGTTGCAGTTGTTGAACAAGGTTTCCATGGCTTTAAACTTTTCTTTCATTAGCCGAACTTCCTCATCCCTTTCGGCGTTTCTTATTCTTTCTTCATCTAGTTGGGCTTGGAGTTTACCTACGACTCCCGGCACGTAAGTTTGTCTTGAGCTAGAAGGCATCCTTGCCCTTGGAGCTTGGTAGAATACATTCTTAGCCGAGCAAATTCCGTACACAGATCCCTTCTTGAAACCCTCAACCAAGTCGAACCAAATCTCATTATCGGGCTTCTCGGGTTGCTTTGCTTTCTCGGCTAAAAATGCATCCTACAAAATATAAACATTATGATTAAAAATAGCTACAAAATAAGATAAACATTCAAAAAAATGAACGTTGAGTATGTCCGGGTATGATTCACTTCGACGAGTTTATAACGTTCATGAACTTTCATACCGGCCACAGAGTTATCCTTCCATTCACACTTAAATAAGACAATTTTATAAGAACGCTCACGCCCATTATAGCTCAACTCAAAGATACCCTCAACTATACCATAGTGTTCATTGTCATCAAGAGAAGAAATAGTAACATCATAAATGCACCTCGCCTTATCTTTACCGTAGTTGAATGTATGGAAATTAAATCCGTTGACCGAGTAACGATTCCACGTTTTAACCATTCGTGAAGGACCAAAAGTCAAAGTCCTTATCAAATCATCTTGGATATTTAACTCAATTACATGGTTCCGAAATCATGCTGCAAGTTGATCCTCATGGTTACTCCAAACATCATCTCTACTCACATTAGGATGTGCTTTAATGAACATCAGTCTCAAAAAGTGAGAGGGATTAGTCCGTACATCATTCAAAAACTCCGTTTCATATGATTCCAAAAACTCACAATTAGAAAGAACGTAAAGGTGAAAAGAGTAAGAATGTTTTTGGTAGCAAACATTCTTTGAAGTTTAGGGCCTAGAGGAAAGTAAGTTACGGAGTTTTCGGGTATTGGTTTCTTACTCTTTTCACCTCTTTTTTTTCATTCTTTCCTTTTTTACCCTTCAAGACAATACTTCCCTCAATTGTCTTATATCTAGCCTTTTGACATTTACTACACTTGTCAAGCAAGGCATCATCTTTCCAAAAGAGCATACATCCATCGGAACATGCATCAATCTTGTAATGCGGAAGTTGTAGACCTTTCACTACTTTTTTGGTATTGTAGAATGATCGGGTCATGACATTATTATCGGGGATAACATCATCAATCAAAGAAGCAATACCATCAACACAATTAAATGGCAAATTGTACTCACATTTTAAAGTTACTATCCTAGAGGCGGCTTCTAACAATGACATTTTGCTCCCTTCATATAATGGTTTTTCAGAAGCCTTTAACATGTCAAAAAAGGCTTGCTTCTGGGTGTGGTTCTTCTTCATTCATTGGTATATGATCATTATTGAAAATATTAGACTCAAAGGCATCAACTACCATATCTCTATATGGGTTCTCATTTTGTGGGATTTGAGATTGTTCTGGAAGTGAAAAATAAGATTCCCCATGAGAAATCCAATTGTAGTAGTTTGGACAAAACCCGTTTGTATAAAGATGTTCTTGAACCTCAATGTCATGTAGATATTTCATGTTTTCGCATTTTATACAAGGACACCTAAGTTTGTTTACTACTAAATCATACTCATCTTGTTGTTTAGCAAATTCAATAAACTCGTCAACCCCCTTTATAAATCTAGCGGTAGGACGTCTTTTCTTATCAAGTCTTTCTTCGTACATCCATGTACGCTCCAATCTCTTCATTTTAACCTAAACATTAACCAACACAACAAGTACAAATACTAACAAAATTAATATTAACAACACTAATAATATCAAAACTGACAACACTAATCAACACTATTAATAAAAAATACATATACTAACAACACTAATCAAAACCCCAAATATTAACAACACTTAAACAAACAATCATATTTATCAAAACCATAACACAAATCAAAATTATCAATACTAACAAAATAATACTAATAACACTAATATTATTAACATACTAAAACTAATCAAACAACACTAATCAAAACCCCTATACTAACAACACTAACACAAATCATGAAAATTATCAAAACCCCATTACTAACAACACTAACACAAATCAAAATTAACAATACTAACAAAATTAATACTAACAACACTAATAATATTAACAACACTACCAATAATCAAACCCCAATACTAACAACACTAATAAAAATTACAATTACTAACACTAATTCAAACTTCACCAAACCCTAACTAAATAGCATCTAAAAACCTAATAAACATCATAAATCTGTAAAATAAATCTATCAAATCATCAAAAACTAATGAAAATCATAAATTAAACAAGTAAACTGAACATTAATTTAAGAAATTGAAATTAAAACTATAAATATACCTTCACAAACTAAAAGAAAATGAGGTGGTTGGCGGAGTAGTGGTCGGAGCGTCGTGTCGGAGCGGGGTGGTTGACGGAGTACAGTGGTGGTGGTGTCGGAGTAAGGGGTTTTTTCGCGTGAATTGGTTTTTTTTTCCAGATTTGGTAAAGTAAGGAAGAATAGGATGTGTCGCGAATTCAGCCCCTATAATAGGGATTGGCGACCGAAAATGGCGACTTCTTTGGCGGTCGCCAATTTAGCGACTGAAAACGGTCGCCAAGTTGTGTTTCAGTCGCCAAATTAGCGACCGAAAGTGGTCGCCCGAGTTTTTTGTCTAGAATTTTTAGAATCGCTTTAGTCTCTAAATTGGCGACTACATTCAGTCGCCAGATTGTTTATTCAGTCGCCAATTTGGCGACTATACAAAGCGGTCGCCTTTTATTAGTCGCCCGAAATGAGAATTCTTGTAGTGCAATAGAGTGAACAAAGAGGGTTTTGTTGAGAGTATTGGGCTTGTCGGTTTGGGTCCAAACACACACGCGCGCGCGCCGGCCCGGCCTGGCCCGGCCCGGCTAGGCTCGAGATCGGGTTAAGGTTTGGGTAGAGCACATGCGGTGTGGGCCTTGGCCCACTTTTAACCTTTTCGACCTGTGTGTGTATTTTGTATTCTGTCTACATTCAGTGTATCTGGTTTGAATTTGTATTCAGTCAAATATGACTGTTATTGGCGGCAATTAGAGGCTAATTAAACTCCATTAATCACGCCTTCGACCGTGATTAAGTGGAGCGTTTTTGGCTCCTTTGCAGTCTATTTCCTGTTATAAATAGACAGTATTTCTGTTCAGAAAAATACCTCATAAAATCATAACACAATGCTCTATCTCAAACTCTCTCTTCTTCTTCTTTGTTGAATTCTGGGTAAAGTTTCTGTTTGTTCCAAGGCTTCTTTACACGAGTGGTCGTGTGCGGGAGTTCCAATGTTAACCTTGGGGAACTACCGGCGTGAGGCGATTACCACCAAAGTCGTGCCGATATAGTTTTCAAGCCAGTGGCTTCATTACCACGGCACTGCCTTTCTTTCCTGTTTCGATAAGTTCAATCTTACTCTTTATTGTTACGTCTTTATTTTACCAACATCTTGTTAGCCTATCATCTATCCTCGCTACAAGTCTTCACACAATAATCAGAACCAGTACGTCCTGTCTAGGTTATATGTGGTCGTTGTAAATGACGAGAAAGACGAGTTTATGAGACTCATCAATGACCCTGAATTCGAATGCTCGCCAATATTATACAACTAAGAGTATATTTGGGTATGATGCTTTGGAAATTGCTATCGCGGTCTTTAGTGAAAACTAAAGGCCTTATTGACATGGAAGACGTATTGAAAGATGGAATGACACTTCATTTTGCCACTAGATGTTGTGCTCCTAGGTTGATCAATTATCTTTTTCAGAGGGGTGACAAAGCTGATGTCATGTGTGATCACAAAAAATTGAATCTCCAACATGCCACCCTTATTGACCTATGCACTTCTAACATGTAATTTCAATACCTATTGACTTTATCATCGACTCCTTTTGTTTCTTTTCATATAATCTAATTTAGTTTTTGATAGTTCTAAACTTATAATAATGGTACTTGGTTTACATTATCCAGAGTTATTGGGGAGGACTTCTTAATTTTTAACATACTTTGATGGGTTTGCTGTCATAATGTATGTTCTCTACGCTTTCATTATTGCTTGATTTTTTTTTGCTTTGGTCGGTGAGAAGCTTGGTGCATATATAAGGCTTGAAGAATTTGTTGTACGAACTCACATCTTCACTCTTCCTGTCAATTCATATTGTTGCTTTATTAACAATCTCATTATTGTTCATTGATTTTTGCACACTTCTGTATTGATACATATCACATGAAGAAAAGTTGAGCCATTTTTATAGGGTTTTGTTGGATTATTATGAAATAATCCATTCTAATAAGCTTGAGAAATTATAGAAACATGCATTGGTTTTTCTGATCGTTTTTGTTTTTACATTTCTTTTTTTTTGCTTTCTGTTAGAAGCTAGTAAATTATAAGGATTCAAGTATATAAGCTAGTAAATTCAACCAAATAATGAAGAGAAACAAAACAAAGACAATGAAAATAACACCAGAATTTTGAGCAACTTTTAATAAAGATCTAGACAAAATAATCTACTCAGTATCAGTGTGATAATCTGAGAGTGCAAGATAAAAGGGCTATATTAAACCTATGTTAGTTTGACTTGGTTGCAAGTGTCAGAGTGTCTCATATGGTTATTTTCACGAAATTTTCAATTTTGTGCTCTAAAATGAAGTGTTGTATCTTTATGGGTATGTGACACGTGATAAAGTGAAGTGTGATAGTAAAGATTAACAAAGTAGGAAACTAGCCAAAGTAATAAACTAGGGTTATTAGATTATCATATTCCCAAGACTAGTGAAGGGAATATATATGTATCAAAGAGGGATGAATAATAGTGTGTGTGGAATTCAATGCAATCATGTGTTCATGTTTAGTTTTCTTTTGTTGCATCCTTTTTCCCTCACTTCACCATCTTACTATGCCATAATATGATACACAGATTTCGCGATCTTTTACAAGCCGTCGGTTGCACGGGGAACCACGGATGGAGAAACGAGGGACAAGCGTGAAAACACGCATTTGTGGAGTCGCCACAAACTTTTGTGGGAAGTTGAAACCGTTCGAATATTTTATGTCATGTCAAGACACAAAGTAATGACATGAACACTAAGAACTCGTTACCCTTAGCATTCTATGTCTAGAATGATTCTCGTGGTTGGCAATGAACACGGATGTTCACAGAGATTTGGAGTAAGGGGTGAGGGTACGTATTAGGAAGTTCATTAATCGAACACCTAATCCCGCCCGCCTCGATAGCGGCCTCTACTAATGATTACGGAAACTCTTCTGTACTCGATATGTAATCGGTCGGTTATATGCATGCAATGCAACATCCACATTTTAATCCTAACATGTGAATTAAACTATGTCGGTTGAACATTTAGTTTAGCAATCAATTATGTCAAAATAGGAATTAGATTGATTACATATTAAAGGCAAACAAATCCTACAATACAATGATTAAATAGAATTATAAAATAAATATTACAATTGATTACAACGAATACGAGATCTATGTCGGAAATAACCCAAAAAGAAGACTTAAAGAAAAGAAAGAAAATAGTAAAATTATCTAAAGACAGATTAACGGTGATATTAGGAGTTAATAGTTGATTAATTAGGCAATTAAGCTACGTCGGAGCGAATCAAGAAGATCAGAAACAGAAACCAGCCCGGAACAGGCGCAACAGAAGGTGCGTCCTCTGGAAGAGGCGCAACACTCTGTACGTCCGTTCCTGAGTTGGGTTCTGGCTGTGAAGCCAGAATCGCAATCAGTTATTATTTTGTTTGTGTACTTACGATTTATTAATGATCTATTAGTCGAATTTAAGTGATTTAATAGATTAAATTACACTAATTATATCAAAGACGAATCTAGAGATAAGATATGAACAAATCTAACCTCTAAAGACACAATTTGATAGATGACAAAAACCCACTAATATTGATTATTAGGGATCCAAGTCAAGACAAACTATCTAAATATGAAATTATGATGAAAGACGATTTATAAGAAATAATAAAAACTAATAAAGGTTTTGAAAAGGTTTGAGCATAATTCCGACATGAATCTTACCTTAGATGAAAATATAATACAAAAGATGGATTTAAACACCCTCAGACTTACATGCCGAAATGACACTAGTAGAAAAATGACATTAGGCAGGTAGAAAAGGCTACGGTCGTTAAAAATAACCGTAGCATATTAAAAAAGGCAAAGGTCCTTTAAAACAACCGTAGCAAAATATATAGACAAATAACAAACACAAATTCTCATGTAAGACGGGGGTATTCGTCTTAAGCTTAAGACGGATACCATATTCTCTCACAAAATATCCATCAAGGGTGAGTGGAGAAGCACATGGGGGTGCCCACCTTGTCCCCTCTACCCATTTCCTCTCACAAAATATCCGTCGCAAGATCCGACCCGTCACAAGCAAGACCTACTGAATAACAAAAGGCTACGGCCTACGGTTACCATTAAAGCCGTAGCCATTAATTTATCAAAATATAATATGGTAACTTCATTGTGTCCTTTGTTATTTTCACTTCCCCATTTCCTCATTTACAAACTCCTTCTCCATCACGCGAAAGTAGTGTTGCCGTTGTGCCTCGCCATAGCCATTACCACACTTTCTTTATGGCCGCCACAAAACCTCGCCGTGTCTACCACAAA
Source organism: Heliosperma pusillum (assembly GCA_022085475.1). Taxonomy (NCBI): domain Eukaryota; kingdom Viridiplantae; phylum Streptophyta; class Magnoliopsida; order Caryophyllales; family Caryophyllaceae; genus Heliosperma; species Heliosperma pusillum. The sequence goes on from JAIUZE010010660.1 coordinate 37,807, forward strand.
CCCCTCCCTCTTATTTCTTAGTGTTTAATTAGGATTGGTTTTTTAATGCTAATAAATGGGGAAATTGATTAGAACTCGTTTTTGCTGCAATCTGGGCGTTTTTATTTGTTTAATTTGCTCGAATCGTCTTTGTCTCGCCTACCATGTAAGTGTTTTCCTTATTTTTGTTTTCTCTTCTTTAGTCTGTCTAAAACGCACTGCAGTTCCAATTTTCCCTTATGTATTATAATTTATCATTGAATTCAGTTTTTTTAATACATCTTAATCAGTTTTAATCAAAACATTATGTGTAGTGTTTGAAACATCTTAATCATATACCTTTTCCGTTCACACCAATCTAATTGTATTATTTTATGAGATTAAAACTTAGGGTTCTTATTTGTTGGGTTGTCAATGCATCTAATTGACGATGTTTGAGACGGGTTTTCGTCTTGATTAATTTGTTTCGCTTTTTTGGGTGTACGACTTGGCTCCTGCAAGATGATGCTAATACAGCTTGTCCTTTCGCCCTAACCGGAATCCATCGTTAGTTTTTGTCTTCATTTCGAATCAAAATCGATTCGGGACTTCAGGTATAATTTACTATCTAAGTATTCAATTTTTCATTTGTGTATATATGTTTGGGTTAAAGTTGAACTAATGTTCACTTAATATTAAAATGTGTTTAATTTTCAGTTTTTCATTATTAGACAAGTAGGTTTGATACTTTTTATCTTTTTGAGAATGGAATCATTCATCGACATTAAAATGTACTAGTAAATTTCAGTGTGACTATTGTAGATGTGCTGGTATATTTCATTGTGACAATGAATCTCTTAATTCGAGTTTCTTAATATTAAAATGTTTGGTAATTGGTTTGTTCCTCTTGTTTGTCAGTACTAGTTGTTGCTCCGCGCCCTACCGGGCGCGGAGCCCCAATTTGGCTAATCGTTCAAACAATATCATTAGGGGCATTGAAATTGTAACGAAAACTACCCCCAACTGGCTAGAAATGTCTATAGAACATAGTAGTTACTATACATAATGCAAGAAAGGCGCGTAAAAGAAGACATCTAAGCAAAATACATCGTGTACATTTTGGGTAAAATGCTAAGCCTAAGTAAATCAAAATAATATTAGTATAAAATGAATACGCATAATATTTATTCCACCATTGGTGAAATTTTTTAAAAACACAATGTCTAATAGACCTATGAGCTGCCACCTTGGAGATTGTCGTAAAACATTGTGCATTGTCCAATAACTCAGCAATCGAACAACACGAACATACGAAAAGCTTCCTATAGGTTGGCCATTTAGTCAGTTTTCGTTTTGCGTAAGCATTGGCTCCTGTGTTTTCCGACTGAGTTTTGATTTAGTCCTTGGATATATGATATAGAGAGTTTAAACTAACATGGTTGTTGATAATACAAACTTGACGACATATGTAGCATCGTGTTATGAATTGCTTTACATCTTGCTTGTAATTGATTTACAAATATAGTTCTATTACAACAGTAAAATTAACTTGGGGAAATATGTTAAGTTGTCATGACAGGATAATTGTTAGGAAGTTAGCCAACCCTTCCGCACAACTTTAAGTTGCGCAGTACATGTCATGGAACACGAAACATTTGTCGTAGAACTTAATTAGTGAAGAAACAAGGTATTGACGACCGCCGAATTATAAGACGATTGCAACTGTTCAGTGTTACTATAACATTACATTGGAAAACAAAAAAAAAGAATGAAAGTAACAATATATTACACAAGTACAGCCCCGTTTAGTGCACTAATTCGTTAATATTACAAACCAAGTATCTAAGGTCTCTAACTTTCATGACAGGTACATAGAGCATTCAGAAGAGGTGAAGACTGATTATTTAATCAAACAGACAGCTACATGCCGATCTACAAAAAGACACCATTAGGACACTGCCTATGTGCCAAAAACACCGTGAAAGTATCTACAAAAAATAGAATATACAATTCAATTCTGGTGAAGTATATGGCGCAACATATATCGTACTCCAAAAAATGAACTTGAGCTTCTGAAATGAAGAGACCACATCATCAAAAGCACATTGGTTTCAGTTAATCCAAGGGCAAAAGATATTATGGTAACCATGGGTACTACCCTTCTACTTGTCCATTGAGGCAGTAAAGACAACGGATAATAGTTTTGATCATGTAGTTTCTAAACCCAAAACAGGAGCAAATAATGGAATTACACTCATGGCCGACCAAATAAATTCTAAGTCAATTCTACAAGCATCCTGAAAAATGACAAATAATAGGACAAAATTGAATTGTGCTCCAACTGCAGAAAGATATTTATAGGCTAACGGTTTAATAAACTATCAAGTAACAGGAAAGTTTAAGAATTTTTTACGAGAAAATAAGAAAAAAGAATAAACTTCAGTGAAATATATATTGATTAAAAATAAATCATGCATTCATGAAATTGGATCTATAATTCAGATTGAAATAAACACCAAACTGAAATCCAAATACAGTATTATTGATTTTATTTTAACTTCCCTAGTGAGAATCCACCTTACGGATTAACAAAGCAACCGCCGTCACACAATCATCCTCAACAGTGACAAGTTATTGGACAAAATTAAACTTTCACTCACTAAGCTAAACCCCAACGCCGAAAATGATCACGAATATCATGATCTATAAGCCCAAACTTCAGGCTAATTTTCAAATCTCTCAACAAAAGTTGCAATCACCACCGAAAACCGCAAATATAAGCAATATAAGTGTAGAAAGCATATAATATGAACAAATAAAAAGGAAAACCGGGCCACAAGGGAACTTTAAGTGACGCAGACCTGGGAAAACTACGGCTGCTCCCAAGACACAGGCCAAATAATACTGCAGGCGCGAGGTCATTCACCCCCGATAGCACGCACATATAGAAAAACAATAGGCACGGAAAAACTTCAAGCGCATGTCAATGACTCAATTCATTGGGGAAAAAACCCACAAAAAACAGCCAACAAAACGACCTCAATTAAACCCCAAAATCACATGAGCCTGCACAAAACACAAGCCAACTCAGAAAAGCAAGACACGAACTTAGTGAAAAGGCGACACGGTGGTTAGTGAAAGACTGAGCAGCCAATAGCACAACTCACGTATAATGAAGCTTCCACAATCTTTGACCACTTTCAGCCGCCACTCACCATTCTAGCTACCGGCAAAAAACAGGCGAGGTCCTTAGGAAGCCAGTCTATGTTATTTGGCAATTTACATAACGCATATCACGCAAAACGAATTTAACTATCTATCTACACCTGGATATCTGGGTAAAGAAATCATAGAAACAAGAGAAATAAAACAAGAATACGGATTGGTAAGTAAAGAATGGAAGGCAAAGTCCCGGTTGGTACCTAGCACTACCAGTACGACCATCACAAGTAGAGCTAGCAAGAGTATTCTATACAGCAAAACAACTTGTATGAGATTGTCAAACATGTACGAACCAATGAACACGCAGTGTTGCTGAAATAGAAATATTCAAACACTTAGATTAGGCTTACATGGGTGACTATCGCACAGCAAAATAACACCTCACCGCACAAAATCACACATTCTTACCAGCAAACCCACAATATTACGATAAACCAGCAATCCTCCGTTACCAAATCAGGCCATACAAAAATCAATTTCAGTGTATAGTATATTATCAGTTAAAAAATATGCACAATCTAGCTAAATATAGTGCAATATCCTCAGATTAAAAAATGGAACATTCAGTCATCTTGGCTTATTAAACTTATATTAACATCCAATGCGGCTACTCGTCCATTACCTTAGGATATCTCAGAGCTTTATGAGAGTATTCCTTATTTCATATGTTATACATAACTACTATAAGCAAAATTGGAACCTACATATAATAATTCATTGATAGCTATACCTCTTTTGGCGTGGAATAGAGCCTTAATAATATTAATATAAAGTTTACCACCATTGTAGCTCTCGATTTATATTCACTATGTAGTCGCGTATACTCTAATAAGAGTATATGATTTAATAGAAAGATCATCATCATCGACTCAAATATATCCTTAAACCTTAAAACAAACCTCATTCCCCGCAAATCCCTACCATGTATCACCTAGCTCGTCGCGAGCTCGCCTATATTTGAAGAGTGCAATACACAAATAACAAAATATAGGCAACCATTATCAATTTCTAAATCATTATATGAAATAGCTAAAACCTATATTTCCAAATCCCTAACAAAATAAAGGAAAGGAAACGTCATATGTGAGCACAGCTGAAGAGTGAGATGCGAGATATACATTGTGGACACCCAGAGACATTGAGCACACAATCAAATAAACAAACAAATTAAACATCACCAGCGGAATAAACCACCAAGCATATCCCGTAAAGCATAACCTCACGGATTCTCTATCGATGACATAGACAAATCCCAAAAAGAATTAAGTATGCATCTATGCGAGACACCTAGCCTTATAGTTGCCCCCTCAAAACCCAACCCTTATAGACGACAACTAAACCAAATACAATGACCAGTCCATGATTACCCCCGCCCTCGTCACCCTCCTCATCACAAATCACACTCAAACTCTTTTAGGAAAAAAATTATTTAAAGCACTCACTTCCAAAAGAACACTTAGAAAAAGCGCATCAATGAAGTAGAACCCTCGCCAACAAAATTATAACCAAGCAATAAAAAAAAATCAGAAGGCGCGTGCATGATGAAAAAAGTACAGGTACAGTTTGCTCATTAAGGACATCAAGCCTCACCGTTCCTCACCGTTCTTTAGGAGTGAGCGACATGATGAAGGGGTAAGATGCCATGACAATCCCCCGGCCTCATCACTGCTTCCTCTGCGGGGCCTAGCATCGAGCCCACCACGGTGTACTCAAGATGATTCCCTCACCAAACTGACATTTATATGAACGATAACCAGAGTTATGCAGTAATAAGAAAAAAAATAGATAAAACCCTTTTAGAAGGCACCAAAACCCTCACCAACAAGCATGTTCTTTGTGAGTTGAGTAGATAACCCCTAACCTAAGTGAAAGGGGTTAAGGTATAGATAGATAGATTATACAATCAACAACAAACCACCACCCTAACTTATGGCCTAAAATATATATTGCCTATGCGTCGGAACATACCCTTTGGGCAACAAAAGGAAAAAAAAAAGGCAAGATGGAGGACAGATAACATACGAGGGGTTTTTTCTTTTAATAGGCGTCTGTGTACGTTTTTAAAAGCCGAGATGTAGAAATGAAACACAATGTGAGGAGAAAGCTGGAGTAGGTGAATTGAAGTATTGACCCTACCTAAGATCAAAATATAAAGTAAGATAGGTGTAAAATAGAGCAATGCAAAACGCACAATACGAAAACAAGGGAAAAAACATATTAGTCAACACGAAAGCAGTACGAGAGCGATTAGCAACCAATAGTACAACTCACATGCAACAAACCCTACATCATCTTTTACCACAGCCCTGCAAACTACAAATGGTAGTACCGTTGTTGTCCCATTGTACGCCGAATACCTAATAACAACATAAACACAATATGAGAGCTTCATTTTGAAAAGATTGAGACCAGGGCTACTAAAGTGCCCCATATAAGGAGAACAATGAGGCCTTGGTGCTGGGAAGAGTACAACGCGCGACAAAATCTCAGACTACAGGCCAAACAAACATTCCGAGCCAAAACACAACAACTACACTCGATACAAGCAATCCCACGCAGACAACCTGTATGAAAGTCCGGTACAACAGACACTACGATATTGTTAAAATCATTATGTACTTATTCACTAAACATTAAACCCACTATAACAACATACCATACATAAGAACATACCATTCACTAAACATTCACTAAACATTAAATCAGCATGTACCCGAAGTAGTAATTACCCAAATAAGAACACATAACAATTCAGACTCAGGAGATACGAAGAGACAAACCCAGTAACCCCACACACACCCAAGAACGACCAATAAACCCATGTCCCAAGAAGTAATCACCCAAATACAAACACAAAACATTTCAAAGAAAGAAGATATGAAGCATACACAGATATATACGAAGTATCATGTTCAACCAGTGCTCACTATGAATGGAAGCGAGGTTAATCCTATCGTGTTGTAAGCGATGCGAATAGGCTTTTTAATGATCTAAATCAAGCCGAATTGAAAGATGTACTACCTCAAGATAGCCTAAATATAATTTAGCGATTATTGAAAATCTAAAGATGAAATGTTGTCTTGATAAAGATTTAAGCATTCAACACAATGATGACTTAATCTAACTCAATTCAACTCAAATGTTATCAAAATTCAATAAAACTCTTACACAAAATAATCCAACACGCTATAACAAGACCCGAAACTACCAGCATATTTAATACGTAAATTAGATCATACAATCTAAACGGACCCGTAAATTTCACGGGTACCCGAACTAGTTAAATTAATTAAAACTCTACTCTCCCTTTTAAAAAACTAAATACGATTTTTAGGCATTTGTCCGGATTTAAACTAGTAATTAATTAAAGAAGGTGGAAGCATTATATATAATTTTTTTTTTTGGATTTAGGCAAACACATCACTCACAAAACCCCTTCAGTTACTCTGCTGTCCTCCTCGCCCGTCGACGTACGCCCTAGCCCCCTACCCACGGTCTGCTCCTACTCTCTCCATTCTTTATAATGTTTATATTAAATTAATTAAAGTAATGTTTATATTTTGTTTAGACCGAGTTTGATGGTGTTTTTTTGTGCAATTTCATGTTATAGATGCAGAAAAAGGCAAGTATTGAACTTGACTCTTATAAAATCATATCCTTAGGAAGACAACGAGTTTTGTAAAATTAAGGAGGGATAGAAGAAGGTCCAGTTACCGAAAGTTGGTGAAATAACGAGGCAATGATATGTTTTACAGACAAAGTGGCACCAACATCAAGATAATGTCGCCATACAAGATAATGTGACCATGCTGATGAATACTATTGTGCTTATCAACATTAATATTACATATATCTCAATAAAGATTCATTGCGTACTCCTCACTCGAGCATTGCCCTTGGCCATGGCTGCAAATTTCTCAGCGTCGGCCTCGGCCTTCTCCTCAGCCTCGGCCTTCTTCATAGCTTTTTTAATACTGGGCAAAACTACATCTCTCTTCATAGTGAGAGATACTGTGGAACTGAGTAGTGTGGCCACCACATGTATATCCCACGTGGGAGCACAAAGTATTACCCCAGCTACAGCTTCGGGCTCGGTAATATGTCCTTCCTTTACCAATTTAGCAAGCGCATCAATTACTTTGGTACTCGTGCTCAAATTTCTTTCATTGGTTCTGTCAACATATTGTAGAGATTTGGTTATGTCAACAACAGAATGTAATGAATTAGGTGAAAAATATGGCTCTTCTCCATATGAAGAGTTCCTCGAGTTCCCTGCTCTATATGAAGAGTTCTCTGTTGTATAGCTAGATGACCCATTTTGGGATGTCATGAGAGTTGTCGGAAAAACTGGGATTCGATTTCTGCACTCTTCACAGCATTCGAAAATACTTTTCAAATCTTGTGGGATAAACCCCAACTAAAATGAAACAGAAATAAAAGAAAGAAGGCAAGTGTCAATAATTAGGAAAATTCGTCGATGAACTTATACTTTGAGAAATAGAAGTGGGTTAGTGAATGATTTACTGGGTAATGCATATTGTTGTATAACAAACTGATCAGTTAAAAACTTGCAACATTAAGAATATCATTTGAAAGTATAACGTACCGTCCTAGTCGTGTTGAAGTCATGCAAAAGCTTATGCCCACCAAGAATCATGTCATCACTTTTATCACGTGACAATGATCTTGGGCACCTTGAGTTGTATGTGTCCAAAATAGCTGTCCAGAAGAGAGGCGATCGATAATCTCCTCTTACGATTTGAACTTGAAGATTACAATTAGCGTAGTCCAAAAATACCTGCTTCAACACTTTTAATTCATCTAGAGTGAATTCACGGGAGACTTGTTTCCCCTGGTAGACATAATAACCAAACAATAAAACATGGACGAATAACATAATTAATACTAGGAATATGGAAAGAACTACTAGCATGGTGGAATTTTTCTCATACTTTTCTTGAAGGTATGGAGATACATCGCAAATGGCAGAGTGGGCAAGGATCGAAAATCTTATTCAATGTCTCATCAGCCTCTGTACTCTAACTTGAAACAAAATCATAACAAAGAAATGAACATTAGATTCTAATGCCGAAATAAATTTTAAATTTTAAAAAACCGTATTTTTTTAAAAACTTTAACTTACCCTCCTAGTCCGGCAGTACGTAAAATGAAGTTCTTTCCCTAACTTGAGAAGATCATCATAGTTTTGCAAGATTAAGCTTTCCTGAGGTACTTTTTCATTGTATTCGTCAAGAATACAGGTCCAGAAAGAAATTGACCAGTAATTTCCTTTTGGAGCACGGGATTTACCAGTAGAGTACAAAAATAAAACCTTCTTCAAAATCTCAAGTTTTTGGTAATCCATCTGCAAGTCGTCGTTGAACTGTTCAAAACCCACAACAACTATGGCCAAACTTGTACATTATCCTTTCTCTATAAAAATTAACTTTGACAGAAATTTCAATCTTAGAAACACAGAAGGCAATGTATGTGTCATTGTAATGATTTAGAGTTTATAGTAATGGTGTCACTACGTTACCTGGTCATTTTGGGTAATGTATCTAAGAAACACAGAAGGCAATGTATCTAAGAAACGAGATCGAGCAACACAATTGTTAATTGTCAACATCTGTTTAATGTGAATGTCAAAATTCAAAACATACAACACTTGTATGCTGTGCATGGTATTCAATTTAGTAGCGTGATTCACCATTTAACTTTGTTCACCACTACACCCTTTGTATCTTCTTAGATGGTTTACTCAATGAGTGCACCATGTAATTGCTGTATTTTCACCTTTTCTGTTTGGCAGGAAAATCGAACAAAAAGAACAAAATTGAATACCATATATGGACACAGAACAAAAGCAAAAAATCGAACAAAAATGGAAAAACTCGAACAAAAATGGTCAGGTTATATAGACTAAAAATTACCTATATGGACACAGAACAGAAGCAAGGAGGAAACAATTCAACGGAGGACAACCAGACTTGGAGTTGATGACATTACCTAATGGAAAGAAGACTACAAGAACATGAGCCTTACACATATTATCACGCTAGTAAAGATCCCAGATGGATTGATGCAATGCATAAAGAAATCAAGACTATCACCTAATAGAAACAAGACTATCGGCTATTCGGCTCAGGTCTGTTTTATACTCCCTCGGTCTCATTCATTTATTTGTGTTTTATATTCTTTGTGAGGAGTATTTTAATCAAAGACAAACAAATAATTGAGACGGAAGGAGTACTCCAAACTCTATGCAAATTCAAAATAAATAGCTCCCAAACTCTATGCAAATTCAAAATAAATATTTGCAAATTTGACTTTGACATATTTTTTTGAAGATCTATACTCCCTCGCGCCCTCCATTCCAAGTAATATAGAAAAATAAAGGAGAAAAAACACATATTAATGAATCTCCAGGTAAATATTTGCAAATTTACCGTTTTAATGATAGAATTAGCTGAAAAGAAATTGTCTGCGACGCTCTCTTCCGATTTCTGCTTCCTTTTCTTTCCCTTTCCTGTGTTCATGCAAAGAAGACAATTATATGATAAGTTAGACTGATATGTATATATATATATGTATATAAATAAGTACATGGGTAATCTAAAACCTGTGTTTTTCAGTCGGATTACCCCTTAAGTCAAATTCTTCATCATGCAAATCTTCATATAGGGAAGAGGGTAGATAGGGGGCGGGCGCCATAATTGATGACAAAAAGAGAGGAGGAGAGAATCGAGGGGTAGAAGTGACGGAAGAGAGGAGGAGAGAATCGAGGGGTAGAAGTGACGGGCTAGATGCTAGGCGGAGATGCCAATTGAAGAAAATTTTCAATTCGCAGAAGGGGAAAGTAGTTGGCAGTTTGGAGTTGATTTGCAGGAAAATAAATTGATTCTCTGCAAACTTTCAATTCTTTGGCTAAAGTACAAAGTATGAGACCACGGGCTAGAGGTGGCAAAGTAGGCAAACGGATCAGTTTTGGTCGTTTTTTTTTGGGAGATACTCTCTCAAATCTAATCCAATGTACACACTTTTTATTTTAGTACAATTCAATTCAATGTTCTCATTTCCTTTTTTTGGCATAAAATCGAATATTTATATCTATAAAAATATATTTTATTAAATTTAAATAACGTGTCCCGTGTCCCCAATTTTATGTGATGCCGTATCACGTGTCCTTGTCGTGTCTGTGTACTACAACTCCTACTGAGTATCACAACCTCTACTGGGTACCACAACCCCTACTTACTACAACACCTGTGAAGAGTGTCTCTGAAAATTGATTAACCAAATATGAGGAATACGTACGAGAAGATGATGTTTGATGCCACAACTGATGATTATAGCAATCCTACGACAATTACACTTAGACAGACCAAGAAATGAATTTGATAAGCTGAATATGATAGTTTGAGATCATTTACATGGGTTACAAGTGGCTGAAGTCCCTTGTGCCAGTCTATAACACCATGACCCCATTGGCACGCAAAGTAGTGTCACTGCCTAACAATTTCATTGATTTCTTCGACAGTCAGTTTGTCAACAACGTCAAAAAATGCTTTCAACATCCGGCGTTGTTTCTTAGACTCATGAGTTTCATCCTCCTCATAATCATCACTCAACAAATCATCATCATTCTCTGAATAAAAAATGCTTTCAACATCCGGTGTTGTTTCTTAGACTCATGAGTTGGACTTTCATCCTCCTCATAATAACACAGTTTCTACCACAAGACAAAGTGTATAACTCGATAACTGTTCCAGGCTAATAATCAGCTAAGTCCTACTGACCTGTTACATGCAACAGAAAATGTTATTGGTGATCCTCAACTGCCAAAGCAACAAGGATCTTATAGAAAAGAGAAGTCAGTTGGGGACACTTCAAAGAACTGTTGACTCCAAGAAAGAAACATTAAATCAGCTTAAAGATCAACATGCTGAACAGGCACGAGAAGTGGAGCGTGTTTGTGAGAGAGAAGATCTTTTAGCTCAGGTTGATTTAATGAAGAACAAATTACCTTGGTTAAAGTATGATTTGAGGAAAGCTGATTACTTGGAAGCTAAGAAGCTAGAGGCTGATGCTAAGACAAAATTCGATATAGCTGCAAAGATATTGAGTGATCTACAAGAACCTATTGAGAAGTAGAAAAAAGAAAAGGCACTTCGGGACTCAAAGTGCAAAGCTATAAACAGCAAATTGATTAATAATGCACGGAGGCGACGATACCTTCAGAAAATCAGTTGTGTGTGAAAGTTACTGGAAAATAGAAAGAAATGGAAGAGTTAAAGAAGTAAGGAGAATCTCGTCGTCAACGGATTTTAAAAGCTAGCACAAGACAAAGTGTGCGAGTTTGCTAAGCTAAGTCCTATTGACCTGTTACGTGCAACAGAAAATGTTATTGCTGATCCTCAACTGCCAAAGCAACATAAGGATCTTATAGAAAAGAGCAGTCAGTTGGGGACACTTCAAAGAATCGTTGACTCCAAGAAAGAAACATTAAATCAGCTTAAAGATCAACATGCTGAAGAGGCACGAGAAGTGGAGCGTGTTCGTGAGAGAGAAGATCTTTTAGCTCAGGTTGATTTAATGAAGAAAAATTTACCTTGGTTAAAGTATGATTTGAGGAAAGCTGATTACTTGGAAGCGCTGCATAGGGTGGATAGTGTTTGCAGAAAGGTTCCTGATGGTGGTGGGGGGAATGATAGATGGGGTATTTTCATATAGACGGGGTTTTTACATATAACTGGGGTCTTCTCATATAGATGGGGTATTTTCTTATAGTTGGAGTATTTTCATATAGACGGGGTATTTTCGTTGTCTCCCTAAGGATGAGGGGGGATTGGGAATTAAGGACAGTAAGGTATGGAATAAGTCTATGTTGGGGAAGTATATTTGGTGGCTTGCTAGTAAGAAAGATCATTTATGGGTCAAGTGGGTTAATCATGTGTATATGAAAGGTGGTCACTGGACTGATTATACCACCACCACCACCACCACCGATCCCCCAGAACTCACCATCAGCATGCCCACACTAACACCTCCAAGCTTCCAACCCCTGTTTATGAGTTCCATCAAATTGAATCACCTCTTCAGATAATACTAATTATTCAATTCGTGGATTGAAATTACCTACTTGCATTGGAATATGAAGTGTTCTTGCTAATTATTCAACCACGAATTTAAGTGACAGACATACAACTTGGCATCATCTACTTGCATTGGAGGTTTAACTCGGAAAACTCAAATATGAATATAAAATTCAGAAATTTTACCTGACTGGCTATTGCTAGCCTTTTTCTCCACCCGAATTTCCAAGTAACTTTTTATCGAACTCGTGACTTCAGGAAATATCTTCTCCAGCTGATACTTGACAGAGGGTGACACGCCTTCCAATGCAGCGGAAATTTGCGACTTCACGCATTTCTCAACCTCATTAAAACGAACAGCCCGATTGTCCTGATTAGTGTTCTGATTGTTGTCGGTCATCGTCGGCTGAAATCTGCAGATAGGAACTCAAATGACCACTTAGTTCGTACACATCAAATTTCAGTCATACCCATAAAGTCATATAAGAACTGAGCTGCAACGCTTAAGAGTGCTTTATGTAAAAAAAACAAATCACAAATAGAGAGGGTCCAAATTAAAAAGCAATTGCTTTATAATTTTGCATATATAAACGTGGAAGGCGTGATTACATTAGCAATATTACAAAAGAGGGCACACTAGCTTTAGACATTGTCATTGCCCGATTCCTAGATTTTTCGTACACGATTACCCGATAAACTTCCTATACAAATACACCTTCAAAGGTTGACAAAACCCATTGACCATACATGTTCTTTAAGAGACACACAAAAAATTCTCCCATAATGAAATAGGTTAGATTCTCTTCCTAAAGAGAATGTCCAAAAAATTATCCCATCATCAAAATACCAAAGAAGAGCCCCCCCCCCCCTCTTCATGTACCCCTCTTCATGTAAAAGGAGGTAGAAGAACTTCTAGCTAAGGATGATCCTTCTCCATAACCAAATCTATACATGATTAGGAGGACAAGTACGAAACATATTACAACGAGTAGTAAATCCTTTATATCATCAACCCCAATTTTTTCGGGTTCACCATAACCCCTCATTTTGTATTTGCTCAACACCCCGTCGTCTTTATGGGACTCATCATCTCACTCACTTGATAAACCCGCTTCTAAATCTTCAAAACGGGTCATCTTCAAAATTGTAAATGCAAAAAATACCTAAATCACAAATTACACCACAAATTAGGCAAGAGGCTCTTGTTACAGATATTGCAGGAATTAATCTCAAAAGTATTACTTAATCACAAATTACCCTCAATTTTCATGCTATTAACATCTCAATTTCAGGCTTTCAGCCACACAATTCTAAAACCCCAAAATTTAAGGGTTAGAAACACAAACCTAGGTTGCTGAATTGAGAAGAAGGACAGTATACACACACGGTAGACACACACTCGAACCATAACGATTCTAGGCCATAAATGATTCAACTAAGTGCTGCTATATAATCAAGTATCAAGCCAACAATCGAAAACACCCTAATAATTAACACTGCAATTAATCGAAAAAGAAAACAATTAAAACTAAATTTACATACCGGCAGGTCGGTTCAAGCGTTCTTTGTCGACGTTCAGCGCGGTGGCGCAGTGGTGGTGAGGCACACGGTGGTGGATGCGGAAACATAAAGGAGAGGGGAGAGGGGAGGCTCGTCATCGTCGATGTCGTGCCGGGAGGGGGACCAGTTTTTTGTTGTTTTGAAATGTTACTTCTAACAATAAATAAAAAAATTCGAGTAATTAAGTTCTCTTTCCTATCGGGTCAATAATGATTCGATTTTGGGTTATTCATGGGTCGGCCGATTTGTATTGTCGGGTTGGGTTTCTAAAATACTTTGGGTCAGTTCAAGCTTAATTCGGATGCTGCAATTTTAGAGGACTCAACTGTGGGGTTAGGAGTAGTTCAAGCAGATTTTTGTAAACAATTTTCCTCAGTCCGTCCTTAGTACTACTCTCTTTCTATTGTCAAAAAATACTTTGTACTACTCCGTATAATACAACAATTCTTAACGTCATAAAAATCTAATTATCCACCACCAAATCAGCAAAGGTCAATGAATTGTAAAATACTTTGAATATGAACTGCAAATTCTCCATCCAACTACAGCAAGCTAATAGGAATTCAGGACATGAACATTCAAGTCGAATACGAAAACATTCAACAAATTGAAAGTTGCAAGCATTCACAAACTTACGGATAAACCTACAGACCTCACAGGGGTGTAGCTTTAATTGAAGTTTGCACAATCATAACCAAAATCATAGCTTTAATTTCATAAATATAAACACCTCAACAATCAAAATCATCCCGCAAACAATATACATTAGCAGAAAGCACAAATTGTGGCCAAATTTATATAAATAAAATCGGATTGGGGAAAAAGAGCAAATAATATATAAATAAATAAAACCAAGATGTTATATCATCTCTCCTAATTAAACCAAACTGGAATTATAAATTAGGGCAAAGGGCGAAAATGTGATTACGTGTTGATGAGGGCGGAGGGCGGAGGGCGGAGGGCGGAGGGAAGTGATGTGGTCCGGAGTGAACTTAGGAATAAGAAATTTAGACTAACCTCAACGCTAGTCTTGGAGGAGGATGTTTTAGTTTGAGATTTTGATTGGTCTAACGGATGACTTTGGTTGGGTCTTATAAATTTCAGTCCGTCCTGCTAAAAACGGACAAACGGACATTTTGGGACTAGTTTAACAACAAAATGTAACCATGTGACAAACAACCAGTTATAGCTTAGGAAATGGTACTGGTTACATTTTGTCCTTAAACTGGTCACAAAAGGCTCGTCGAAATTGGTCCGTCTTCAATGAGAATTTGCGTATAAATTTTCAACTCTCAATTTGAGACCTCGTAAATAGGAGTAACTAGATTTCATGCCCGTGCGTTGCACGGGTCTACATTAATATATTATTTTCACAATTTATATATAACAATTAACTTATAAAAATATACCCCCTCCGTCCCGGTCATTTGTTTACCTTTGCTTTTGGCACAAAGACCAAAGAAAGGGGAGGGGACCATTTGTGGGTAGTGTCATAAGATGACAAGTGGACAATAGTCCCATTTGGGTGATGAAATTACTCATCAAAAGCCTTCCCAATATAGAAAGGTAAACAAATGAATGAGACACCCAAATATGGAAATGGTAAACAACCGGGACGGAGGGAGTACTTTTGAAGTTTTAAGACTAATAAAATATAATTTTAAGAAAATAATATTGATATATTGATTCAACTTTTATTTTAACCATATTTTACCAACTTTGTTAGGACTCAAGTTGTATTTGATCTATATTACCAACTTTTGTCTCGGGATATTGACTAAGAGAAGAAGAGGTATGCTTTGGAGCGTTATTTTCGGGTGATATGAGTTAGGTATTTTGACTCCATTAATCAACCCCTTTGCAGATGGCATGTGAAAGTGAACGAGTAATGAGAATGACAAATAAATGAATAGAAAGGTAAGATCTAAACAAATAAATAATTGAGCAAGACAAAGAAAGGGATAGATAAAAATATAAGCACACGAAAGCTGAAGGGCGAGGGAAATGGGGGTGAAAATTGAGAAAGTGCATTTGTTGAGCGGAGAGGAGCAAAGTAGGGGCCTGAAAAAATGGACGAAAAACGCACCCAAATCCAAAAGTAGTTTAGCAACATTTGTAGATGCTTAAAACGCCCCTTGCTCTACTATTCGCAAAGAACGGGTAGTTTGAAGCACTCCATAGAACTACTACGCAGCCACATGAATAGAATACTACCTACTATTATGTAGCTGTGATTAATAATCAAGTACCCCATGTTCCAAGCTTAATAACTCACCCCGCTGGCCAGACCACTGGAAGAGCAAAAAAACAATCTCACTAACGAAGCAAACAAACATAAAAGCGCAACACGCAGGGAAAAGCGGAGCAAAACAGCAGTGCAAAAGCAAAATATGGAGCACATACAAGAGCATGACCAAGAGCTTGGCCGGTAATCAATGAACATGCGACCCAATCTAAACCCCAAACCCCGGGAATACAACAATAATCAAAATAAAGTTCGGCAGAAAAAGCAGCAGGTTACAATGAAAGCATGCAGCAGCAGGGAAAGCAGTAGTTAGCATCAAACTGCATATTATACATAAAATGAATTCAAAAGCAACAATCATACTGTCTAACAACAAGGAGAAATGACCTTTGAGCAGAGTTCCAATTAGAGGTGATAGTATCAAAGTTTGCAGGTGGAGCAGCAAACCCCAAACCCCAGGAATACAGCAAGTATAAGAAAAAAAAAAGATTAATCAGAAAAGGCTAAGCCTACGATTAAAACATGCACTTGCTGGAAAAAAAAGGAAGCAAAATCAGAACCGATAATCAAACTGGGTAATAACATAAAGAAACTACCTTTGAGCATAGATCCGATGAAATCTAAGAGTAAGCGCTCACCCCGCCATACGAAAAAATCGCAACCCACTGCTCCAATCAGCAATCAAAAAACCCCAGGAATACAGTTATTACCCAAAAAAAACTAAAGGGAGGGGAAAAATAGTTGTACAGCAGAAACGATTGCTGAAATTAGGAATGATGGAATTAGCATTAGATTAGCATTATAAAAAAAGAAACAGGCAACATCAAGTAAAAGAAACGGTGAAACAAAGTGAGTAGATTAACTCAAAAACTGCAAGTAAATCAAATCTCATCATACCAAAAAAATAAACACGTATACAAATAAATTAAACTCAAAACCTTAAAGATTCAACAAGGCACTAACCCAAAAAAGAAATGAAACTCAATAGCTTAAGATTGGTAAGGAATAAAAGACAAACCCAACTGAAAATTGCCGTGAATAGTGGAGGAAAGTTGTATGAGAGAAATGGAGAGTGGCAGTGAAGAGGAGTTTGAGGAGAGTGATGTTGGTACTGGTTAATGGTTATGAGATGAGATTGAGAGGTGAGTTTGAGAGGAATGGAGGGTAGGGATCTAAAGGGAGATCAACGGTTGAGGGAGGAATAGAAGAGACTATTCATAAGCACACTGTTTTAAACTTCCCTCTTTTAAAGGGTAACTAGGTGGAATACCCGTGCTACGCACGGAACATTTTGTATTTATCTCCCATTAAACTATAGTATACCCTAATAATAATAATAATAATAATAATAATAATAATAATAATAATAATAATAATAATAATAATAATAATAATAATAATAATAATAATAATAATAATAATATAATAAAAAATAAATAAATAAAAAATAATAATAATAATAATAATATCCATGGAATGTTTACGATCATAAATAAAAATTATGGCGAGATAACATCCATGAATTGATTACAATGATAAAGCTTCTAGCAGCTTGTTTTATTGAAGACGGGTAATATCGGTCCCAAGATGAAGATGGATAGTGTCCCTCTCACAATATGCAGGTGGAGAGGGTAAATGGATCCCCCAACTTGCCCTCTCACTAACTAATAAACTAATTAGTAGATTAACAACATATAAGCATTAAGCAAAACGTCAATGTTATTACCTCTTAACTATAAAATGGTTTAAATAGCTATAAAGGCTTTAAACTAAATTGTATTTTTTTTGTTCGCTTTGATTTCGTATAATGCATCAACATTTACATGTTTTTAAATAAACCACAACAACGATCGGGACCCCCGCGTGTTTCCCTCGACCAACGATCGGGACATCCTCGTCCGTGAGCAGCTGATGGTTGAAATTTCAAGATCGATTTTATACACTAAGCCGCTTGCACAAATGTTCTTTGGCTAAAAGAGTAACTGTAACGACATAACTCCCCATACATGTTATTAATATTTTACTTGAGAAGTGAGGGGCAGTAAGATTTGAACACGTGATATTTTTGGTCTTACTCTTGATGGTTGGTTGGAGTCCAAAGATTGGTTTATACTCTAACTACATGTACGTCGTCGTTAGTCGTTACTTGATTATAGGGGTGTACAACGTACCGGGCTAGGCTAGTGGTCAAATTTCTCTAGCTCGTCCCGATCTCAACGCTAAAACAAATAAAACACAAAGGCCCCTCCTGGCTCGGTCTAGCCTGCTACTCTTGGGTTGGGCTCGAAGTGGAAGAAGCTAGGTGGCCAGTCCGGTCTGATGTTCACACCGTGTCTGCGCTGCAATGTTTCAGCCCAGCCTGCTCCCTATCCCGGCTCACTGCACAACCCTTACTTTCAACGGGTTATTATAACCACTCTTATTTATTATTCTAGAACGATTGCTTAATTTCCCTCCCATCTCCTTCACTTTTCCCCCCGTTTTGTTTAATGTTTACCACTCTCATTATTAACTATTTGGTTTGTCTAATTAATTGATGTAAAATAAATCACAATATTTTACTTTTTCAAAGATAACGTTGCAGCGGAAATAAAAATGATATAAAAAGATATGGATTAGTTGTGGAATCTCGCAAGATAAACAACTAAAACTTGAATTAGACAAGTAATCTCGCAAGACAACTTGACCAACTCGTGTGTTTAATACAAGAGTTTCTTGTTTATTCTTATTGCTTGCGAGCTTTAAGTTTGTTAGTTCGTTCTTGCGAGGGTGAATTAATCCATATTCTTCCTTGCGAGGTTGAGTATTATTCGTGGCAAATTTGAGTTCCTTGCGAGGGAGGAGAGTTTGAGCACGTCATATCCGAGTTATTCGAGTTGTCTTGCGAGATTACTTGTCTAGTTCAAGTCTTAGTTGTTCATCTTGCGAGATATCACAACTAATTCATATCTTTTTATATTGTTTTTATTTCCGCTGCAACGATATCTCTGAAAAGGCAAAATTTTGGTTTATTTTACATCATTAACCAGGGGTCCAGGGTGTAGTTTATTAGAACTTCGAATTTCACTCTACTAATTTGTGTTTCACGTAGTGCGATTATTAACTATTAATATTAGTGTCTACACCCTCTCCATCATATACATGGTTTGGTTTTCTCATAATAAAACACAGTGGGGTAACAATAATATGTCAGTATTACTTATCATATCCAAAGTAAGGATTAATATATAAGCCCCCCTGATTTATAGTTTTACTTTTTTTCGTCTCAATTTTATATCCCTTTTCCCCAACATTTATGTCAAAATAATTGTCTCTATCCCTATTATTTCCCTATTATTTTCTCTATCCCACTTTTATTATCCCACTTCCCTTTAAATTTTATCCCAATTTAAATGACTTATGTGTCACACTATCACTATCTTAGTATAAATAATTTTAAAGGAATTAATCTTGTACATTTAAAATGCCAATACTCAATGTTACATACAACTTACGTATCACATAATAAGTGGGAGAATGCATTTTGGGTGTGGCGTTATCAATTCTCTACGTATAGCTCAATTGGCGAAGTCGTTTGAACTATCTCTATGAGAACCAAAAATTTTCAGTGCGTAGATTTTTTTTTTACATTATTAGATATTAGATTCATATAAATGAAGCACATGAAGTACATAAACATTAATTAAGCATAACAATAAGAAGTTCCCTTCTCGTTTTTGTCATGATCGTCACCCGTATAGTAAAAAGTTAACTTTTGTGATCGAAAACATTTACTCCTATGCTACAAACCTTTATGTTGAGTATAATAAGGCTTTCATAGACATGTTCAATGCCTATTTAATTGACAATTTTCTATTTTAATTATTTTACTACTCTTGTTTAAATAGATGTATCATATCATAGTTCAACAGAAAGGTAAAACTTCCATAATGTATTTAAGATACATTTCAACAGAAAGGTAAGACTCTTCTAATGTGATCCGTATTTAATACTTTAAAGATCAATTTTGGCGATAACAATTAATATAATTTTTTTTAATTAATTAAATTCATATTTTATTTGAAGTAATTTAGAAAATTTTAGAGACTTTAATATTGCTCGAAATACGAACTTTAAATGTGGGTATTTCATGATATATGTACTCTCTAATATCGTATGGAATTTCAAATTTTATTTTATTTTAAATTTTACTTAAAACACTAGGTAAAACACTACTTTAAAAGACGAAATTATACAATAGATATTTTTTGTGTAGTATTTCATGATATTAAATGAACGTTAGTAAAATCTTATTTTATTTTAAATTTTACCTAGTGTTTTAGTGTTTTAAGTAAGCTATAAGTATTTCATTTAAATGATCCGTCTGAAATAAGAATTTGCGTTTATATATTACCATATTAGGTTCATGAATTAGTAAATAAATAGCCGGGATCGAGAGAGAGCAGTACTCTATAGTTGCTTATATTTAATAAGAGTTTTAATTTTGTTGGAGACTCTAATATTGCTAGAAACACAACTTTTAATGTGGGAGCTCTAAAGTTATTCATCGTTGTTGGACTCTCTAATATTGCTCGAAAACTTCCTGTTTTAATTATATAGAATGATAGATATAGATATATATAGGTGCTCCTATTATGGTTCTGCTTATTAATTCAATGAACTATATAGCTGCCTAGCTGGAATATAATGTTTTTATTATTACTTTTTTTTCTTAAGTAAGGTCTGTTATTATGCAGTATTTTTCTCACACGATGAATACGTACTCCAGTGCACATATATGTTGCGGTTCTAATGGGTATGAAGGTAAGTTATACTCATATCAGTCTAGATACATATGCTATTTTGTGAGCCTAGTATTACATCTTCATTAGATTACTCTCATATGTACTATAAAAATGCTAAAGATTTTGAGTTTCACCTTAATTGGGCTTAGTAATATTTCCCACGATCCTTCGTAGATTAAATTAGAATTCCCCATGATTGTACTCTACTTTTGTCCTTTGACAATTGACTTAGCAGACACGAATAGACTTCTTCTGTCGCTTGTAGTTCTTTGCCAGGTAGCTATTTTCTCTGCATTATTGTGTTAAGGTTGGGAGATCTGCCATGAACTATGCAGGAGCTGAAAACATAGAATTTATACATATTGGGTTCTAATGTTGCTTTTCTTCCAATCTCCAATTTGGATCCTTATGTGTTTTTTTTGCATCTCTACTATGTGCTCAAATATAAAGAATGAAGTTTCTAGCTTCAAGGAAGATAATACACATTATGGAGATTGCTCTTGCGTATCAAATTTGGCAGGCCTGTAGCATTGAAGTCACTATTAGGAGTTTTGTGATGTTACTATTAGGAGTAGAATTATCCTTATTTTGTTTAGGTTTATATATTGGTGTTAATTTGTAAAGGCAATTGTATGTTAGACATTGGTTTGTAATTATTTATTATAAAAAGCTTTACATTGACCGGAAGGGAAAATACAGATCGAAATAATTTTATTTTTTTAAAATAAAATCAACAAACGGCTACGGTTGTTAAAGAAAACCGTAGCTTTTATCAATTTATAGCTACGGTTAAATCTTAATAACCGTATCCAAAAGTCACTTTAGGCTACAGTTATTAAGATTTAGCTGTAGCCAAAAGTCACTTTAGATTCGTAGCTAGAGATGACAATGGATCCAGGACCCTATCCAGATCCGCGGATCCGGACCCTGGTGGAGCGGATATGGATCTCATTTTTATGGATCCAGTGGATATGGGTCGAATATGGATCCTAAAAAATTTACGCGGATCTGGATATGGATATTGTTGTTAAGATCCAGACTCTACCCACGGATCCATATCTTTTATTTTTTAAATTATTTTAATTATATAAGGATAATTAAAGTTTATAATGCTGGTATTTTCTAATTTAAACAACTCTCATATGTCATTTTACTTATTTCATAGGTCATTCTTAATTTATAATACAATTTATATATTTGTAGATTAACTTTTTCCTCATCCAAATAATAACTTACGCGGTAATTAGTTACTTTATTACTAGTATGGATCCCGCGCGAATGCGCGGTTTTCTAGATAGAGATATAAGAGAATTTAACAATTAAACCACTAATTTTTTAATTTAGTTATAAAATTACTATTAATAACTTTTTGTATTAAGATATGTGTTGCAAAAAATAACTTATATACTGTGTATATGTTAAATAATTTTTTTTTAAAATAACTAAAATTTAAATGTTAACATAGTACGGAGCAGAAATATATATTAAGATAAAGTGTAAGAATTATATATATAATTCGAATGTTTTTTCGTTTAGAAATTACGAATACTGATTAACTTATACTCCGTAGTACATAAGTTTGTATCAAAAGTATCAAAAAGAAAAGTTTGTATCAAAAGTCGGAATAGTAAAATTATTTATAGAAAGGGTTTGATAAAAAAAAGTGTTCACGGTCGATTGGTCATCATGTCAGTTTTAAGTATAATAACAGTAGAATATTCCTATCATATCATACGTATAATTAGCGCAATCTCATTTATGTGACAAAGTCAGAAAATCTTATTAATATTTTTATGCAAATTGTAATATATTATACCTTTTTAAACAGAATATAATAATTGTTTGGAATAATATGACTTAGATGTAAATATAGCATAATGAATTCTAATTATAGAATAACTCATTTAGGCGGGAAAATTTTAGCAATCTCTTATTCCTTTAGTATAAGGGGGATGTTAAATGTCGATATAATGTATACTTATAATCTTATTAAACATTCTAATACATTTTATGTAATTTTAAAAGAAAAATTACATTTAAAAGACGAATAACTTAATAAAATATTTTGAAAACGATCAGATCCATTTGGGACCCAGATCCTACCCTGATCAACGGATCTGGATATGGATCTGAAAATTTTGAACCCTGCGGATATGGCGGATCTGGATCCAACATATAGAATATGGATCTGGATCTGTATCTTATATGACCATATCCAGATCCTATCCATTGCCATCCCTAACCGTAGCCTTAAGTACCTGATCTAAGTCAACACCTGGATTTACTACGATTGAGGAACCGTAGCCAAATGTCTTTTTTAACCATAGCCAAAAGATATTTTTGTACTAGTGCGAGATATGAACTAACGTTACGATTTAGAGACAGCTCGACTCGAATGTAAAGAAAGTGCCCTCGTAAGAGGATCGATTGATTAATTAATTAAGATTGATTATTGTTGAGTTGGTCAAATTGGTAGGTCAATGCAATAACGTGACGGGAACCCAGAAGGATTTGAGCTTACGTGGTCAATTGATCAAGCACGTAGTTGTCAAAATGCTTAGAGCAAGGTCTAGAATGCAAAGAGAGAGAAAAGAAGGGGCGGAACACTCGCGTGCCTTGAAAGTGTGCACGAACCTCTCCTTATATAGGGAGAAATTCGAAGAGTTTTGGAGTAACTCAAACAGGGAAAGAAATCTAGAAAATATTCCGGAAACAGGAAAACAGAGTTGGGGAAGAGGCGCAGCTCCTGCTGCGTCATTTCTTGAGCAATTTCCTACTTTGAAAGAAAGATTTCTACGTTTCTTTTTAGGAATTGCTGTTGATTTCAAATACTTTACAATAAAATACGGATATATTTTACCAAAAAGGATAAGTTTTGAAATATTAAAATATCTGGAATATTCCCGAGCGTTTAGGCACGGTTTTAAAAGACGGTTTATAAAAAATGAAAGGGTTTTTGACCCGGACTCTAAAATGACTCTAATGACTGTAAAAAACGACCATATCAGCATGTAGATGACGGCCAAGGGGTAGACACAAGTGTTTGAACTATCACTTGACGATAAACTTACGAATTGTCATAAATCGTTCCGCGTACCAAACATGCGGCCCAATCATCATTGGGTGGTTGGCGGAAGGTGTAGATTCGAGGTATCTACACATAAATTGGACTAAGTTTTCTCATTTTTTCAATAAAGGTGGTGAATGTAGCAAGATTACAGCTTCAAGCTTAACGATTATTATTGAGTAGAGGCAATATTTATACAAGAGGTGTTGGTTACATATTTAACCTAAATATCACAAAGATTACAATATAAAAGATTACAAGAATATATCTAATTGACTAAAGTAATAATATAAAAGATATTATGTAATATTAACAAGATTATGTAATTTCAACATTCCCCCGCAAGACGGACGACCGTTCGAGAAGTCTGATCTTGGATAGTAGCATTTGCAGTCGTGCCCGAGCTAGAGGTTTAGTTAAGGCATCTGCGAGTTGGTCATCGTTAATGTACCAGCCTGCACCCTCTCGCGAATGAAATGATAGTCAAGTGCTAGATGTTTCATTCGGGAGTGGAACACAGGATTTGCGCTTAGACTCATAGCTCCTACATTGTCACAATAGATGACAGGTTGTGACGGGATAAGAATGTGCAGCTCACAAAGGAGACTTTCAAGCCAAGAGAATCCAGCAGCGATGTTAGCAATAGATCGATATTCCGCTTCCGTGTAGGAGCGGGCAATAGTGCGCTGCTTTTTAGAGCTTCTAGAAATCGGGTTCCTGCCGAGATAGACAATATACGCGCCCGTGGAGCGAAAGTTATCTTGATCACCCGCCCAATTCGCATCGAAATAGGCATGTAAGACAAGCGGAGAAGATTTGTGGAGCCAAAGGCCGACAGTAGCTGTACTTGAAAGGTAACGGAGTAACCGTTTAAGGGCGGACCAATGAACAGTTGTGGGCTTGTGCATAAATTGAGAGAGACGACTTGTGGCATAGGCAAGATCAGGCTGTGTAAGTGACAGATACTGGAGGCCGCCAACGAGAGTGTGATATGCAGTGGGGTCCGTGAGAGGTTCACCGGCATGAAGTGTGAGTTTGGTGGCCGGATCAAGAGGCGTGGAGAAAGGTTTGGAGGTGAGCATGGACGCCCGTTCTAGAAGATCATGAACATATTTGTATTGAATTAAGAACAAACCAGTGGCGCGAGAGTGCACCTCGAATACAAGGAAGTAGGACAGGGTACCTAGATCCTTGAGTGAAAACCGAGAGGAGAGCGAGGAGATGAAGACAGCCACGAAGTCGGCATGGGGACCTGTCACAATTATGTCATCAACATAGATAAGCACATAAAGAGGGTTAATGTCATGACGAATAAAAAGCGAAGTGTCCGCAACGGAGTTGGTGAACGCGAGCGTGAGTAAGTAGTTGTGTAGTTCATTGTACTAGGCCCGAGGGGCTTGTTTAAGGCCATAAATGGCTTTGCGCAAGCGGCAGACATGAGTGGGCCGAGTGGAGTCAATGAAACCTGGTGGTTGGGCCATAAAGACGGTCTCAGTAAGCGTCCCATGCAAGAAGGCATAATTCACATCAAGTTGTCGAAGATGCCAGCTACTAGTGACGGCAAGACTTAGTAAAGTTTGAACTGTGGCCGGCTTAATGATGGGGCTGAAGGTTTCGGTGTAATCGAGGCCGGGGCGTTGGTGAAAGCCTTTGGCGACGAGGCGGGCTTTGTGTTTGTCAATGGTTCCATCAGGTTTATGTTTGGTGCGTTAAACCCACTTGCAACCAACAATGTTTTGGGTAGGTGTAGAGGGAACGAGGTCCCACATACCATTGGCCTGGAGAGCATCGAATGGGGCTTTCATGGCCATGTACCACGTAGGGTAGGCAAGGGCATGTTTGAGAGTTGTTGGTTCAGTGGAGGTAGGAGTGGTGAGTTGGGTTGATAGGTTCATGGGAACGCGGGGCTTATATATGTTGTTCGAGGCACGAGTGCCATGGATGTGCTTGGAAGGAGAGGGTGGGGTGGGGGGGGAGGTAGAGAGGGAGATGGTGACGGGGCATGGGTTACTACAGGGGACGCAGGGGAATAGGTGGGAGTGGCTGTAGGTGGTGAAGGGAGGACATCGAGGACGAGTTCGACCCATTGGTTTGTGGTGGGACGGAGGAGTGGATTGTTGTTTGATGTCTGGAATGGGTAAACCGTGTCGACAAACCGAACATGTCGAGAGGAGTAGACACGGTTAGATGACGGGTCAAGACATAGGTAGGAGTGTTGCGTGGGAGAGTAACCCACAAAGACACATGGGGTAGACCGGAGTTCCAGTTTGTGTGATGTGTAAGGTCGGAGCCAGGGATAGCACAAGCACCCGAAGTTCCGCAAGTTGTGGTATTTGGGTTGGTGTTTGAAGAGTTTATGATATGGTGAGGTATTAGAGAGGGTAGGGGTGGGTAGGCGATTTATAGGGTAGGTTGCGGTAGTGAAGGCGTAAGTCCAGTATTTTAGGGGCATGGAGGAGTGAGATAGGAGGGCAAGGTCGGTGTCAACGATATTGCGATGACGACGCTCGACATAGCCGTTGTGCTTCGGGGTGTGAGGTGGGGAGGTGAGGTGGGCAATGCCGTGTTGGGCAAGGTAGGGAGCGAGTTTGATAAACTCACCTCCGTTGTTGGAGTATAGGGTGCGGAATGTGGTGGAGAATTTTTTTTCCACAAGACAGTGAAAGCGAGTAAAAATAGAGAGAGATTCCGATTTGCATTTCATGGGATAAAGCCAAATAAACTTTGTAAAGTGATCGATAAAGACTATATAATATTTGAAATTGTTAAACGAGTAGAGCGGAGATGTCCAAACGTCACTAAAGACGACCTCAAGAGGAGCGGAACTAGTAAGAGAGGACATATTAAAAGGAAGTTTGGTACTTTTATTACTTAAGCAAGAGTTACAGTGCAAATTGTAATTGAAAGATGAATTAAAAGACGACGCTAATTGACGTAAAACTGACGTGGAGGGGTGACCAACACGATGATGAAGGTCACTGATTTTTGTGGTGGATAGCACGATAGGCGAAGGAGGGGAACACCAGTAGTAGACTCCGTCTTTAGCATAGCCTCGATGGAGAATGGTCTCGGTGTAGGGATCCTTCACATAAAAGGCAGAGCATGAGAAAACAATTTGGACATTATTTTGAGCACGGAATTGAGACACGGAGAGAACATGTTTTTGCATAGACGGAACACATAATATATTAGATAAGGCAAAAAGGATGAGACGAGGAGGGAAGAAGAGTGGAACTGGTGTGAGTGATGGGATGACCAAATCCGTCACTAATGATGATTTTATCGGTGTCGTCATAGGGATAGTGAAGCGAAAGGTTCAAGAGATCACTGGTAACATGGTGGGATGCACCGCTGTCAACAATCCACGGTTTAGGAGAGGAAGGAAGCGCAGCGGTGTTAACCTGGGGTAGGGTGGAGGGTTTGCTGTGGCGGGGAACATGGATGTTGGGGTGTTTGTTTTTGAAATCTAGACAGTAGGCGTGGGTATGACCTTGGATGTTGCACCAGTGGCAGCGACCACAGTACGGATTCTTGGGGTTTTGGTTAGGTGGGACGGCATGGGAGACAGGGGTAGAGGAAATAGGCGGGTAGGATTGAGTATAGGTTGTGGGTTTGGGTTTGTAGTAGTGTCGGGCAGTGGCATTCACGGTGGCAGGGAAGGTGGTGGGGGTTGCTTGGTCATGGATGCGGAGGGTAAGCTCTTTGTTAATCAATTTTTCATGAAATTCGGCAAAGGAAATGGGTGAGTCACGAGCGTTGACGGCATCGATGACCGGTTTGTACCGAGGGTCATCGAGAGCGTCAATGATGCGGTCAGTGACATTTTCAGGAGAGATAGCATGGCCGAGGAGAGGAAGTTCATCAATGGTGGTTTTAAAAGAGTTCAGATAAGCGGTAATGGTGGATGGGCCTTTGGTGGTGTTCTTTAGTTTAAAGCGTAGTTGTTTGATGTGCCCTCGGGACGGAAGGGCGTAGGTGGTGGCTATTGTGTCCCATAGGTCTTGGGAAGTGGTCGTCCTGGTAAGGAGGGAGGCGACAGATTTGTCAAGCGTGCCGGCCAAGGCACCGAACAATAGTTTCTCTTGTCGAAACCAAGTAGCATAGGCAGGATTCGGAACTTGAGTGTCTTTGTCCTTCTCTTGAGCAATGGTGCGAGACGGACATGGAAGAGACCCATCGACATAGTTATAAAGGTCATAACCAATGAGGAGGGCAGTGATTTGAAGTTTCCATTGAGTATAGTTGGATCCGTCAAACTTGTCAACGGAGTGTACGTTTATGGTGACAAATGGTTTGAGAGGTTCATCCTTGTTAGGAATAGTGCCAGTGTGGGACATGGTAATGTCGAGAGGAAAGAATAACAGGAATAGGATCAAAAGGCTACTGATACCATGTAGCAAGATTATAGCTTCAAGCTTAACGATTATTGATTAGAGGCGATATTTATACAAGAGGTTGGTTACATATTTAACCTAGATATCACAAAGATTACAATACAAAAGATTACAAGAATATATCTAATTGACTAAAGTAATTATATAAAAGATATTATGTAACATTAACAAGATTACGTAAACCACGAAAGATATTAATCGATCACGGCTAGAAATTGATTTCTTCCTTCGTGAAGATGCTCGGAAGAAGCTAGGTGTTCCGTTTCCTGATTATTATTTAAGGTTTGTCTACTTGCTCTAAATCTCTATTCCGAACAAATGATTGGCAAAACGATTAATACAGATTTTTGAGTGATTTTGTGTGCTCTCTATAAGTTTTTTTGAAGTTCCCGAGCAAAATTCAGATGCTGATCTTCCGGACTGGATTGATGATGAATATGGCTGGTGTTCTGCCAGACTGGGATACTGTAAGCTAACAATTCCTTTTGATAATTTGCATTTAACTTATTTGATTACTGTTTGGTAAACCATTTCTAGGATATTACTAGATAATGTATTTTGCTTCTTTTCTTACTTACCATTTGTTACTATGTATCAGTGTGCTAGTGCTTTGGTGGGAGTTGATATAATTGATGCATTGCCCCATTTCTTGACGAGAAAGGATGTTAATCGAACTGATATTTACAGGTACTACATATTGTTCTTCATTAGTTACTTATTGCTCTTTCTTAGTTCGTTTTCCATCTGCTTATCGATTCACTGCATCTTTATGATCAGGCGGATCCCCCGTTTAGAGCATCACGTTGCAGGTATATTATTACTTGCCTTTTAACCATATCATATCGCTTATATATGTCTATAGTTTTAGCAGATATGTGATAGCTGGTTATGATGAGGAATTAGAGGTGAGAGTTGGCATTTAGAGCTAATATTTTGCTCTTTTTTTTTTCTTTGCAGCTCGACTTACTGAAGCTATTGAAAAGAAGTTATCGAAGTTATCGAAGTTATCATCAGTGTCAGCTTTACATCCCGAGGTTAGTTGTTTTTGTTTGTTTAAAGCGTTTCATACACTGGAGAATGAAACCCAGATGAATGGCTTTTCCCTCTATAAATTAGGTGTCACGGCTCAGTTTTATGTAATATCGTTTGCCTTAATAGTGATCTGCGTAGAATACGAATTCATATGAAACCATGTTATGCTTTTGGTCTGTTTCGCGTGTCTTTGACATGGTTACTAGCGTTAAACCCGTGGAAATATTTGAAAGTTACCGGATCAAATAAAGTATGCACAACGACTCTAAAGATAAATATGTAAGTAATTAATAATACTCCTTATGTTTTATAAGCTACTATCGACGTGTCAACTTGACCTCACCCGTGAACCTGACATGTCCAACCCATTGTTTTCAGGTTCAAAACACCAAACCTGATTCGACTTGTTAAATGACACATTTGGTTGTTTTATAGTACGTAAAAAGGATTGTCACTTTTTCTATGGAGATTATCAGAAATAATCTAACCGTGTATAGCACATAGGTGAAGAGTAGTAACGTACTAAAATCATCAAATTGAATCTATCAAGTATTTTACTTTTAGCAGTTACCTTGTTAATGTTTTAACTAGTTTAGAACCCGTGCATAAATGCACGGTATATAGAGTTTTTTTATTTCTTATAAATTACTTAGATAATAGTGGTATCTCAATTTATAATTTCTCTTAATTTTTTAAACGAAAATATTTTTGTATACAACAAAGTTAGTGACCCCAATTTATAAATTCTCTCAATTTTTTTTTGTCATGAAAGTAATAAAAACTGTTTACAATCTTTTTAATACGGATATGACTCAAGCCATTCTAAAATAATAGTATCAATAAAATATTTAATAATTTAAAGTTTTATATAATTTTTTTAATATTTTAATTAAAAGATGATAGTTTAGAATTTAGTAAATATAATATAATTTGATGTAAAGATTAATTTTAATGAAAAGATAACAATTAAATGAAATAAACTAATATAAATATTAATGTTCTTATTTAGTTAATGTATTTAATTGTAATTAGTTACCTTATTTAGAAAGATGCTTTTTAGAGGGAAAAATTGTGAGAAAGCTTATTCTTTTAGTATATAGGAGATTTGAAACCTTGTAAATTAAATATGACCATAGTTTTGGTCTATGAAACTCGGACTCGGCACTTTACCCCGTCGTACCCGTGTCAGTACGACACGACACGGATACCGACACGGAATACGTGTCCGGTTGACAGCAAGAAAAAGGGACACGGTTAAAGAGAAGAAGTGTACCATGACGCCATTGAAGAAGAGCACCTGGACGCCATTGAAGAAGGCGAGCAGAAGGGGATGACTAGTGTTTATATGTGTATGAGGGAGTGAGGGACGAGGGTAAATTATTGGGAGTAGAAATTTGAGTATTATTTTATTATCAGTCTTGGGTAACTCAAAAGTTATTGTCTTTTTCTTATATTCTGGATGTGCTTAGTAACTTTTCTTAAGTAGGTGGGGTTAGTTGTGTCTTTATTGATTTTTTTCTATTGTCTTTTTCTCGTTCACAGGTGTCAACTTCTAAATTAATCTACTCATAGCAACTTAACAAGCACCAAGCATGCATAGTACTTTCCCACTTAGTACCCACCAAACAACTATAAATAAATAATTAAATAAAAAGTTATATTTTAATTTATTTCATAACAACTATGAATATATATAAAATTGGATATAGGTTGACCGTGTCCAAATTTGAAATCGGATACATTGACAGTGTCCAAATTTGAAAATCGCATACATTGACCGTGTCCAAAAATTGTCGTATCCGTTATTTATTTGTATCCTCGTATCCTTAATTTTATGGCTTCGAGTGTCGGATACAAGGATTCGTACCCGTACCCGTACCCGTACCCGTATGTCGTACCCGAGTCCGAGCACCATAGGGTCTGGTATAATCTTTATAATTGATGCTATTGTTTTTATTTTTGTAGACAATTGCTAAAACGTCAAAAATTTCAAAGACAAGGGAGAAGTATCAACTCTTAGAATTTCCCATTGTTTCCTCTAGAAGGTTCGAGCCTAGTGTAGCATCATTCCATACAGGTGCGGGTAGTGCAAATCCCATGTTTGGATCGTTTCATACAAGCGCGCGTAGTGCAAATCTCATGTCTGGTGTCCAGTCTACTGCCACAAAAAAATTGGGAGAACAAAGTGTTGTAGTCAACAAAGCCGAGATCTTTCTTCGATTTTGTGAAGCTATCGCAATTCCCATTGGTTGCCAAGCGTTTCCTAAAATGAGTAAACATTGTATTTAGATGCAAAAATTTTCCACTGTATGGAAATTGGAAAGCTATTTAAAGTGATGTATGTAGTATTGACGATGTGAGTATGGTTGTGACTGGAATTTGGATTGTGACTCTTGAACAGAGTGTTCATCTTGTTGAACTAAGACTCTATTGCTTGAGATTCTTAGTCTGTTAAAAGAAATTTCTCAATCAATGGTTCGTCTCTTTTGTAGCGGTTAAAAGCTTGTGACGGAAGAATTGACCAATATGGTTACATTTTATCGTAAAAGTGGTCATATTTCTTCCGTCACAAGCATGTGACGAAAAGCGTCCGTCATAATTGTGAGTTTGCTCTCAATTAATTATTGAATATTGTTTTTTCATATAAGGTAATAACGAAGGTTGAATATGGGGTCACTGTGAATTCTGGGGTATGCACTTGAAAAGTTAGAAAGTACAGACTATATTTATAGTAACATGTGATTGCTACTTGATTTGTGAACGTGATATATGTGCATTCTGGGGTTTTTTTATAGTAACAACAATTGGGTCGGATATATGTGGGTCTCGTGTTTTAATTTTTGGGCCACAGACAAGCGGGTTTGAGACAAGTTAATGGGCATGGTCTTTGTATTTTTCGTAAAATGCCTCATTTGTATCCACTTATTTAGCGGACAGTATAGGTTGGGTTCAATGGACGTGACGACCCATGAACAACTCTACTTATTTGTCATAGTCGTGAAATTTTGTCAAGCAGCCATGAGAGTAGAGATGGAAGTTCTGAGGGTGGAAAAACCTCTTTAGGCTATCTGTTTAGCTCTGAAGGGGGACAGTCGGTTAAGGAACCTCCTCTGTCGCCCTCGAAAATTATCGATCCACTGTATGGTATCGACAAAGGCGACCATGAGATTGCGCCATCCAAGGCCAAACAAGAACCCAATATCAAAAACTATCGTAGAGCAAATGGCCAAAACTCGGGGAATTTCATCAACGTTGGTCTTTATTGCGATTGTTTACGTTTTATGCACTGTTAGATATAGGGTATGCACGAATAGGAATTGACAATAATAAATCACACCAAATCGACTTATGCATTCCTAATAGAACAATTCGACCATATATTAGTGTCATGGTTGTACCGAATTTCCTACTGAGATAAGACAGTGTCCTCTGAATTTGGCACAAAAATCAGAGATGTAATTCAGAAGTATTTTATGTAATCTATTAAAAGTTTAATGATGCAGAAGATGTAATTTTTCTCTATATTTTATCTTCTAATCTCACTTCTATTTATAAAGAAGTGGAAAGGAATAGGGAACCTTCTTTCGAAAAGTTGTGACACTTCAGAAATTCCGTCAAATTTAATTCCACATAGTTAGTTAATCGAAACGAAAAACTATACCTTAACTCCGTAAATAATTATGTAAGCGTACACTCCGTACTTCCCAAACTCACATTATATTATTTAGAAATTACCCATCTATGAACCAACCTTAAATACGCTAAAAAATGAACCGGTAATTACACTCAAATTTCTTCAACAATTCTTCAACAATTCATAAGAAACATCACACTTCCTACAATTTTAGCATACTCTTCTTGGAAGACACTATCAACCAAGTTTTTACACAAAGATATGCTAGCATCATAAGGAGTCCTAGCAGGTATAACATCAAAGTTACCAAATTTCTCGAACACTTTCTCAACATAATGAGATTGACTTAGTGATATTCCATTTGAGGTTTTAATAACTCTAACTCCAAGAATAACATCAGCTTCCCCTAAGTCTTTCATCTCAAATCGTGACGACAAAAAATGTTTGGTTTTATTCACAACAAATAAATTACTGCCAAGAAAAAGCATGTCATCAACATATAAGCATATAATCACACAATCTGATCCAAACAGTTTAGAATACACACATGAATCAGAATTGTTGGTAATATAGTCATCATCAACTAAAGTGTTGTGAAATTTCTCATACCACTGTTTAGGTGCTTGTTTAAGACCATATAGTGATTTTCTCAGTTTACACACTTTACTCTCTTGACCTTTTACCACAAACCCCTCGGGTTGAGACATATAGATCTCTTCCTTTAGGTCACCATTCAAAAAAGCAGTTTTTACATCCACTTGATGTACAACAAGATCATGAACAACAGCTAAAGTAATAAGAGTTCTAATAGTGGAAATTTTAATCACGGGTGAGTAAGTATCAAAATAATCAATATCTTTCTTTTGTGTAAACCCTCTAACCACAAGTCAAGCCTGGAACTTTTCTATTGTACCATCGGGTCTCAATTTCTTTTTAAAAATCCAATTACTACTAATGAGTTTACTACCCTTGGGCAAATCAGTCAACTCCCAAGTCTGATTAGAAACAATAGAATCAAGTTCGTTTTTAATAGCTTCTTTCCAAAAAATAGCATCGATCGATCTCATAGCATCAACATAAGTTTTTGGATTATCTTCTATTAAAAAAGCAGAAACAAGTTCATCACAAGCACAATCATCACATGCGTTTTCAGTTAAAAAAGTTCTAACAAAATCATTCCCCAAGTTCTTTTCAACTCTAGGCCTCTTACTCCTTCTAGGTTCATCAGCATGATCAACAAAATTACTACTACTAGCATGCATAGAACTATCAACATGATTAACAGGCAAAACAGGAACATCAGGCAATGATACAACATCTTTCTTTAAAGGGAAAACATGTTCAAAAAATTCAACGTCTCTAGCCTCAGAAATAGAACGGTCACTCTATGACATGAATCTATACGCACAATTGTTTTGAGCATAACCAATGAAAACGCAATCATAAGTCTTAGGTCCTATGGTAGGCCTCTTAAAACTAGGTAAGCCTACTTTAACCAAACACCCACACACTTTAATAAAATTCAGGTTGGGAGCATAACCTTTCCATATCTCGTAAGGTGTCTTGTCTAGCTTCTTGTGTGGTACCTTGTTAAGAATATGACAAGCCGAAAGCACTACTTCCCCCCACGTATCATCAGAAAGGCCAGAACTTAAAAGCATAGCATTTATCATTTCTTTCAAATTTCTATTTTTGCGTTCATCTACTCCATTTGATTGAGGTAAGTAAGGTGGACTGGTCTCATGAATTAATCCATTTTTCTCACAAAAAATCTACTAGATAATTAGAACCATATTCACCATCAGACCTTACTCTTTTAATCTTTCTATCAAGTTGATTTTCTACCTCATAAACATGTCATCAGCTTTACTTTTATGTCTAAGTAAATATACTTTAGTATATCTAAAACAATCGTCTATAAAGGTGACATAATAATGTTTACCTCCTCTACTCATAATACTTTTAAAATCAGTCAAGTCAGTGTGAATTAATTCAAGAAGATTTGTATGTCTAGTTTTAACAGGTTTACTGGGTTTCTTTTAGTAAATTTAGCCTCAACACAACTAGCACATTTTTCAAAAACTTCTGTAGATAGCGATGAAATAAGCGATAAAGATCTGAGCTTTTTAATCGAATCAACATTCACATGACCTAATCTACCATGCCAAACATCAATAGACTCATCGATATAAGCAGAAGTAGAAGCATTATTATTAATGATAGAAGAATCAACATTTAAAACAAATAAACCCCCACAGAGATAACCCTTTCTTACAAAATCCTCATTGCGCGACATTACAATCTTGTCAGCCTCAAAAATAAGTTTCACACCAGCTTTGTTTAATAAGGCACCAGACACGAGGTTTCGACGCAAGGTAGGAACATACAAAACATTATTAAGAGCAAGAGTTTTCCTCGAGGTCAGTTTAAGAAAGATCTTGCCTTTTCCTGTGATCACAACAAAAGAAGAGTTACCCATGTAGACACATTCACCATCAGCCACATCTTCGTACTCAGCAAACAGCCCCTTGTTAGCACAAAGATGCCTCGAAGCCCCTGTATCCATAATCCAATCACTAGAATTTGCAACCAAGTTTGCCTCAACCACCACAGTAGCAATAACGTCATCTTTCTCATCAACATTAGCTTCAACAACTTTCTTTTGAGGACACTGGTAAGCTTTGTGACCCGGTTTCCCACAGACATAGCACACTAGATTCTGATTTGGCTTATGGATCTTACCAGTAGGTTTGGTGAATTTCCCTTGACCCGATTTCTTAGCATTTTGACCCTTAGACTAACCCTGATCGACCAGATTTAGCCTTTCCTTTACCCTTGAACTTCTCTCCATTTGAAGACCCACCAGTTTCAACGAGATTAGCCTTAGTAGTAGTAAGAGACAACTGGACGGATTTGTCTTTGAAACGGTTAGCCTCCTCAGTCCTCATGTGACCTATTAGTTCTTGTAGGGACAAATCTTTTTTCTTGTCTTTCAAATAGTTCTTATACTCATTCCAGGAGGGGGGAAATTTCTCTAGAAACACATTAGCTAGAAAGACCTCATCTAATTTCATACCCTCATTAACAACATCAACACACAAGTTCTCATAAACATGAACTTGCTCCATAATAGGTTTTTCATCTACCATTTGAAACCCAAGCCACTGCCCGACAACATACTTCTTTTTACCCGCATCATCAGCCCCATATTGTTTCTCTAAAGACTCCCAAATGGTTTTAGCAGACTTAAGGACCATGAATAAGTCAAAAAGAGTATTAGACATGTGATTAAGGAGATGATATCTAGCAGTTTTGTTATCCTTATCATGTTTCTTAATAGTTTCCTCATTAGACCTAGCAACAGAAGACACGGGAGGGGTAGCCTCTACAACATTAAAGGTTACGGCCACAGGAGAATCATTAAATAGAACATAATCAATTTCAAGTTGTTCGAAAAACATAAGCAATTTCTGAGACCACCTCTTATAATTCTGACAATCTAAAGGTTCCAGTTTAGACAAGTCTGGGACCGTCTTAATCGAAATTATAGCCAATGTCACGACAGAAATATATAGTTTTCTAATTGTTGGTAAAATAAAGACGTAACAATGAAGAGTAAGATAGAACTTATCGAAACAAGAAGAGAAAGGCAGTGCCGTGGTAATGTAGCCACTGACTTGAAAACTATATCGGCACGACTTCGGTGGTAATCGTCTCACGCCGGTAGTTTCCCAAGGTTAACACTGCGACCCCCGTACACAATCACTTGTGGAAAGAAGCATTGGAACAAACAGAAACTGTACCCAGAAATTAACAGTAGCAGAGAAGAAGATGAGAGAGTTTGAGAGAGAGCATTGTGAATTGATTTGTGTTGTATCTTTCTGAACTGGAGGGCTGCCTATTTATAACAAAAGTAGACCAGCAAAAGGAGCCAAAACCGCTCTACTTAATCACGATCAAAGGCGTGATTAATGGAATTAATTAGCCTCCTTAATTTCAGCTAGTAACAGTCATATTTGACACACATGCCCAAAAGGACAAAAAAAGGCCAATGCCCGCACCACGGGTGTCGGTCCCTAGCTAGGCCGGGCTGGCGCGCGCGTGTTTGTACCCTGACCCACAAGACCAAAACCGCTCTACTTAATCACGATCAAAGGCGTGATTAATGGAATTAATTAGCCTCCTTAATTTCAGCTAGTAACAGTCATATTTGACACACATGCCCAAAAGGATAAAAGAAGGCCAATGCCCGCACCACGGGTGTCGGTCCCTAGCTAGGTCGGGCTGGCGCGCGCGTGTTTGTACCCTGACCCACAAGACCAATACTCTCAACAAAACCCTCTTTGTTCACTCTATTGGACACTATTTGACACACATTGAACAAAAGATAAAAGAAGAAGCCAAGGGCTGCCACCACGGGTTGTCGGGTCCCTAGCTAGGCCGGAGTGCGGCGCGCGCGTGGTTGGTAACCCTTGACCCAACCAAGACCAATACTCTCAACAAAACCCTCTTTGTTCACTCTATTGGACACTATTTGACACACATGCCCAAAAGGATAAAAGAAGGCCAAGGCCCGCACCACGGGTGTCGGGCCCTAGCTGGGCCGGGATGCACGCGCATGTTTGTACCCAGACCCACAAGACCAATACTCTCAACAAAACCCTCTTTGTTCACTCTATTGGACACTATTTGACACACATGCCCAAAAGGATAAAAGAAGGCCAAGGCCCGCACCACAGGTGTCGGGCCCTAGCTGGGCCGGGAGGCACGCGCATGTTTGTACCAAGACCCACAAGACCAATACTCTCAACAAAACCCTCTTTGTTCACTCTATTGGACACTATTTGACACACATGCCCAAAAGGATAAAAGAAGGCCAAGGCCCGCACCACGGGTGTCGGGCCCTAGCTGGGGCCAAGGCCCGCACCACGGGTGTCGGGCCCTAGCTGGGCCGGGATGCACGCGCATGTTTGTACCCAGACCCACAAGACCAATACTCTCAACAAAACCCTCTTTGTTCACTCTATTGGACACTATTTGACACACATGCCCAAAAGGATAAAAGAAGGCCAAGGCCCGCACCACGGGTGTCGAGCCCTAGCTGGGCCGGGATGCACGCACATGTTTGTACCCAGACCCACAAGCCCAATATTCTCAACAAAACCCTCTTTGTTCACTCTATACGACATTATAATAACGGAAAATTCACGTGGTACCCTTGAGGTTTGACAATTTGCACGATATGCCCAATTTTTTTATCCGAAAAAGTTTAAGAGGCCATAACTCGTGTTTACGAACTCAGAAAGTGATGATTTTTTTTTTCAAATCGATCATCTTTCCGAGAACTACGATTTGAAAAAAAAATTGTCGTATTCGGATATCGTGGCTAGGAGTTTATGTATTTCAAAATTTCTTTTATCGAAAAAACTTTGAATGACCATATCTCTTGGTCACGAGTTCCAAATTCGATAATTTTTTTTTTCAATTCGTAGTTCTCGAAAAGATGTTCGATTTGAAAAAAAAATTGACACATTCTGAGCTCGTAAACATGAGTTGTGGCCTCTTAAACATTTTCGGATGTAAAAATTGGGCATATCGTGCAAAACGTCAAACCTCAAGGGTACCGCGTGAATTTTCCGTCATAATAATGACTAGCATTATAAATTAGTGAAGGAAGAGCAAACTCACCGATGTGGGATAGAAAACAAGTGAATTGACTTTGGCTTTTATAATGCCATCACTGCCAACATTTTCCATATGTCAGCATCGTCTTGCATATTGATTCAATATTCTGAAATCACCATCCTCATACTTCTCCTGTTTATTAACCTTCATTGTCATTTCCTTACCATTCGTTATTTTGAAAAATTCATAATTGTTCTATTATATTGTTAGATATAGGGTATGCACGAATAAGAATTGACAATAATAAATCACACCGAATCGACTTATGCTTTCCTAATAGAACAATTCGACCCTATATTAGTGTCAGGATTGTACCGAATTTCTTACTGAGATAAGACGGTGTTCTCTGAATTTGGCACAAAAATCAGAGATGTAATTCAAAAGTATTTATTAAATTTCATAACCGGGCCTGGGTCCTAC
This sequence comes from Heliosperma pusillum, assembly GCA_022085475.1. Classification (NCBI taxonomy): domain Eukaryota; kingdom Viridiplantae; phylum Streptophyta; class Magnoliopsida; order Caryophyllales; family Caryophyllaceae; genus Heliosperma; species Heliosperma pusillum. The sequence continues at coordinate 76,903 of JAIUZE010010660.1, forward strand.
TCGAACTGAGGAGAGAGAGCCCGCTTATAAGGATGTTTCATTCTAAAACCAATTGACAATAGATGGAGTTGCCCATTGCCTTATGGATTACTCTGATACCATGTTAAATTTCATAATCGGGCATGGATCCTACCCGAACTGAGGAGAGAGAGTCCACTTAATAAAGTCAATGAGGTTTCACTCTAAAACCAATTGGCAATAGAGGGAGTAGCCCCTTGCCTTATAAAGTGGTAAATTCTCTCCTCTTTTATCAATGTGGGATTACACTCACATGTGGGATTATACGGTTTCTTCACAGTATTTTATGTAGTTTGTTAAAAGTTCAATGATGCATAAGATGTAATTTATAAATATATATCATCTTCTAATCTCACTTCTATTTATAAAGACAGTAGGTCTTGCTTGTGACGGGTCGGATCTTGCGACGGGTATTTTATGAGAGGAAATGGGTAGAGGGGACAAGATGGGCACCCCCCATGTGCTTCTCCACTCACCCTTGATGGGTATTTTGTGAGAGAATATGGTATCCGTCTTAAGCTTAAGACGGATACCCCCGTCTTAAATGAGAATTTGTGTTATAAAGAAGTGGAAAGGAACAGGGAACCTTGTTTCCGAAATGTTGTGACACTTCAGAAATTCCGTCCGTCAAATTTAATCCCACATAGTTAATCGAAACAAAAAACTATACCTTAACTCCATAAATAATTATGTAAGCATACACTACATACTTCCCAAACTCACATTATATTATTTGGAAATTACCCATCCTTGAACCATCCTTAAATACGCTAAAAATGAACCGATAATTACATCATTAAAGAACACAAATTAGTTGAACCAACATATACATCATGGTATTAGATTTTGGTGTATGTGAGACCTTATTTTGGAGCTAGATTGTTATTAATTAGTTGCATTCGTTGCCATAATACAATTAAGAACATTATTAAAGAACACAAATTTAAGGGAGGGGGAAAGCTTTATTCATATTGAGGAGTACAAATTACAAAATACAACTAGTTCGTCCCGATCATTTGTTTACAATTTTCATTTTACGGTGTCTCATTCATTTGTTGACTTTCTGTATTATGATGGTTTTGTATGAGTAATTTGAACTCCAATGAGACTGTGGTTCACTTGTCATCCACTAAGTACAACCACAAATGGTCTCCTACTTATTCGTTGGTTTTTGTGCCAAAAACAAATGTAAACAAATCAACGGGACAAAAGTGTAATCTCTAAACAAAGGTGGGAAATAAGCCTAGAAAATAAGTCTGAATAGATAATCTTAGCCATAATAAACAGGTTGTTCACTAAAACTGTATCAATGATATTCCGTGTTGGGTTGTTCACTAAACATGCGTATTTTAACGCCGAGTGGTTTTAATCTTTGTAGAACCGTCCATCAACAAAAGTGAAATATGTGCATGGGTAAATTCTTTTACTTGTTTGGAGATAAGTAAATAATGCCCTTGTGCAGGGACGAAGTTAGGGCGAAATAAGAACCCGGGCCGATTTCATTTCATCAATGTGTACTCATTTATCGAGGACCTCGCGTTCCCACACCACTAATTCAATGTTTTCTATATTTAATACTAGGATTTTTAGATGATTTATATAAAACATACAAACTACTCCATAATATTTATTCTTATTTAATCTTTGAATTATACATTGATTATTTCAAAGTAATATTTTATAAAGATTTTTTTAATTACAGTGTTTCGAATGAATAAAACTAAAAGTATAAATAATAATAAATTCCGTATAAGACGATTTTATGGTAAATGAAAGTTGAATAAAAATCGTACAAATATCAAGAAATTAAGAAAGCTAAGAAGCAAAACAAATACAATAAAAAAATTCCCTCAGCCTCGGATCGAACCTGGTACCTCTGGGGGAGATATCTAATTTACCAACCATCGAACCAATATGACATATTCAATTCTATGACTACAATTCACTTATGTAATAACTATTTTAGAAAACCTTACCCGGGCCTCCGGCACAGGCCTAGCTTCGCCATTGCCCTTGTGCATCAAATTACTCAGTATGTGTTATCTTTTTAACAATGTCTAAAGTGTGTGATCCATCTTGAGGGATTGTCTCTTAATTCCCTATTTTTTCTTGTTATGGCTATGTAAGCATCGTTTTCTAGTGTGTGTCAATCTGATTGTACTCATAAGAGGAGCTTTAACCTAATGCTTAGGGGTTTCACTGTGTGATTTGTATATGAAATTATGTATTTCCTTCAGGCAGTGTTTGACAACTTGAATTTGATTTTATTTCCAATAATTGAATTCTAGATATTGAAATGTTTCCATTCAAATCCAAATCCATTTCCAAAAAGACGTTTGGTGAAACTCGGAATTCAATTGAGATTAATATAAAAGTTCGATTAAAATTGAAAGCAAGACACGCTAAATATGCAAAGTACGTCTAATCATAAGTTGTTTTTATGCAATAATATGATTAATTAAGAAAGAGGGAACCTTCTACCACCATTAATGCGGAAGAGAGAGAAATGTAGACGCCATAGATAGTGACAGTAAGCAACGAACACTGTATTTTGGAAAGAGGGAAGGATACAGAGGTTGAGGGAGATGAAGTTGGGTGAATACTGAGCGTAATATTGAATAATTGAAATGACAGGGTTGAAGTAGGGATTTGGGAGGCTTCTTTTTTAACTAGCCTAGAATCAGATAAGAATTTGGTCAAATCCAATTCCAAATGATTCAGTTTGCCAAACATAGAAATTGGCCCAATTCTAGAATTCAATTATGTATTTCCTTCATATTATTTAAACTTTGCTTGAATGTCTTCAAATTTTTTTAGACAAGTTGCCTTCCTGAATTTTTTTGGGTATATATACGAATTATCGACGCCTTTTGTGTTGTGCATTTGCTGACACGGATGTATACAAGCAGTGTGGTAAAATAAGCAGAATGATTGGTTGAACCGTGAGATAGCGGTTGTTGGATGCAATTCTCGAAAGTGGTTGGATGCAATTCTCAAAAGCAATCTCCACTGCCGCACTAATACTGGCGACCAGAAACAAATTCAATGTTGCTTTGATGAAACATGTTGCTCTCAAACCCTCTTCTTTATATCGGGCTCACATTTCTAGGTTAATCTTCAAAGATGGGCTGTCATTTAATTAACATAACACGGCCTTAAAAGAAGTCTGGACGCTGGAAAAACCGTGATAGGATATATCGCACACCTATGCAAAGATAAATTTCCCTAGACACAAATAAATGTAGTACGAGGGGTCGAACACAAGGAGACGGGAATTTTGTTATGAAATGCTATGAATGGACTACTATCAAAGTCGGTTTAACGGTTTGGTTTGGTTTGATGTTTAGCCAACTATGATGCAAATCAAATAATATTAAAAGAGTCTAGGGGAGTCGGGTCACTCATGCAAATACGTAAATGCTCATATTAAACATAGGAATTCTTAATATTGTTAATTGTTTAGCCTAAAGACACTCATCTCTCGATATTAGTGTCAACCTTAGGTCGAGTCCTAGAGAATTTTCGTTATAACTAGAGTCGTCCTACTACACATGCTTAGTCTAATCCGATTCCGTGCCTCTCGACTTGTAGAATGAATTAACAAATTTAATCAATGCAATTGGCCAAATAACAAAGATTAACAAAACAATACAAGCATGTGACAGAAACAATTTATCAATGTTAGTTCATCCTTATTTTAACATTTACAACTTACTAATTATGCATGGCTTACTTAATCCCTAGACAAATGAAACTACTCACTCATGTTGATAATTAGACTAATAGTATTTGATATAATAAGCATGATGAATATAAGGTTATAAAGGAAAACAACTTGTTAATAAAATGTGCTACACTAAGTGAATGAAAACTAACAATTCTAATGTAGAAAACAATGAAACTATGATTAACTAATGTTACGATTAACTAAATGATTTGTAAGGTAAATGACGGAAGTGAATACTAACATAAAACTATAATTAAGATTACCGCAATAGAGAAATATAACTCGGAAATGAAGAACAAATAACCCAAATGCTTGAATGGAAAGATTGAAATATAACTTCAAAATGTAACCAAGTGTTTGAACAAAGTAATAACTAAATATGAAACTAAGAGAAACTTGTGCTTAAACTAAGGAAAATGTAAGGAAAGATATGAGAGAAGATATGAAATAGGATGTGTAAGATGTGTGAAAAAGATATCCCCAAGTGTCGAAGTCCCTCTCTTTTATATAGGGAGAGGGACTTGAAACGCTTGTGTTCACAGAAGCCAAACCCCGATCGGGGTCTCGATCGGGGAATGGGAACCCCGATCGGGGTTTCCTTAATCCGGGTGTATTTGCTTAATTGCTCCATTTAATGCTTAAGGAATCCTAAGCTATGCCTTTAAGCACCTTAATTCTCCGGTTAATTGCATAGTTTAGGGATTCCTTGAGCATCCAAATGAGCATCCTATGTTTGAGTTGTGGGCTCCTTGCTTTGGGCTTCATTTTTGGTTTCTCATTTGCATTTCAATCCATTTCACAAATCTTCATGCTTGACTTGTCATTCTTCATTCTAACCTTCCATGGTCCATCTTGCTTCCATTAGCTTGTTGGACTTTGGTGCTTGTTAATTATGTTAGGTAAAATCCTCTAAATGCTTAGATTCCTACAAAACATAGCAAAAACGAGCAATGTACCTTGAACACGTAATTACCTCATAAATATACTAAATAAAGTATAATAATCATGTAAAATCGAGCTATATCAGGGAGTAAAATCATATAAAAACTAGACATATCAAACCGCAACCCGAGGTGTTGACTGCAAGCTGCGTTGAGCACCGTAGGTTGCGGTTTGCTCTCGTATCTTTGCTCCATTTTGGCTTGAAGAATCGTAGCCTGAGGTGGGGACCGCAGGCTGCGCTTTTTCCTGGTATGGTGCTCTCGTTTTGGCTCCTTGTCTTCGTATACCCATCTTCTTGGACTTATCTTTTTGAATTTTCCTTATTGTCTTGACTCCCGCTTTCTTGACACTATAGGCTCGGCTTGGCATGACATTGACTTTTGGCTATTACCTTCGGGGTTAACTTGTTTGACCACTCCAGGAGTTACATACGAAGAAGCTAAACGAACATACAATTTGGAGACAATTGTGACACAAAAATGTTAAGAAAAAGTTAAACATATGCCGAGTACTTTCCAACATTACATAATTATTGGCAAATATACTCCCACATTATGTTGAAAGTTATTCAAGATACTAAAATCTACTACTTAATTAAGAGTTAAGACTCATATAAAACACAAATTCTAGTTTTAGACGGATCAATCTCCCTCACAAAATAGCAAGTGGGGCAAGTGGGGGGATAATCTGATAATGGATTATCCCCCCCTCACTTGCTCTTTTGTGAGGGGTTGTCCCGTTTGAAGCAAAACCAATCCCCAATCTACTAAAAGAATAAGTCTATCTAAATTTTTTCCTCCAAAATCACTCACACTCTAATAAGGCAACAAATGAATGTATAACAATTACAATTTTTCTATTTTGAGAAGTAAACAAATAAGAATTGGAGTTCCAATGTATGATCTTAAGGGCAAACACTAAATTTTTACTTTAAAGAAAACAAGAAACTAAATAACACAGGTGGTCATGGTACCCTTAACTTTTAAATTCAGAAAATAACACCCTATAAAAATCAAGATATATTCTAGAAATAAGATTTGTAGATAAAAAAATATCATAATAAAAAAATTATTAGGGTTACAAATTCTATAGATATGAAATGAAGTTTAGAAAAATGGATAAATACAAAACAAACTCATAAGTATTTTATTTAAGTAATATTTTGACCAAGGAACTCTAGAAATTTAATTAAAAGTATTAGTCAATTATGCGAATTAAAAAAATGTCAACTTTTATTATTTTTATCATTACATTGCATTATAAACTACTAATACCATGCATGTTTGAATGTTCAACATATCAATATAGTATAAGTGTTAAATTCTTTAATATCCATATCAAAATATCGTGCATTTACGCGGGAACAATACTAGTTGCACATTAAAAGGCTATGAAAGTAATAAAAGTTCTAATTAACAAAACATATTTTGTACTACAAGTTTATATTTAAAATAACACTTTCTTCAATCCAATACAAACTAACAACTCACTTTTTTCTTTTTAAAGTCAAACTTTTTAAATATTGAACCCCGATTATATTAAGTCATTTTTCGAAATTTGTATATGAAATTGATATTTTTTTACGGTCATTATAAGAAGAGATGTGAAGAAAAACGTGGTCAAATGTCGTCTCGTAGACCGCAAAAAGTCAAATGCTAATATGAATTGGATTAAAAGGGAGTATAAATATGTAATTTTGCAAGAGTACAAAACTAATTGTGGTATGATTTGATGCGATGAAGTGTCGAACAGTGGTCGGAATATGGCCGGAAACACCGCCATCTCATCGCATCACCGCCGTCTTAGTCGCATATAATCCTCTTTCTATTTACACAGGCGCTGCCGATGGCTCCATCTACTGGTGGCATTACTCCACCGACGACGACGACTCTTCTTCACCGGTTTCTCTCTCTCTCTCTCTCTCTCTCAACTTTTTACCTTTTCTTTTAATTACCATTTGATCATAACTTATTTTGATTTGCTTCTTTGCTTTTATTTTTGCCAATTTTGACTTATTCAAGAGTTTATGGATCCGATACTTATTTCATATACTCAAGTTTGATTAAGAACTAATTGTTCATAGCAGTAGCATACTATGAAATACTCCCTTCGTCCCTGTCATTTATTTGCCTTTTTTTGATTCTTTGTGAGCAGTGGGTAGTGGCGGAGCCTGGATTTGAACTTTGGGGGATAATACTGTGAAATACTCCCTTCGTCCCGATGATTTATTTGCCTTTTTTTTTTAATTCTTTGTGAGCAGTGGCGGAGCCTGAATTTGAATTTTGGGGTTGGGGGGAACGACTATTTATATTAGGCACAAGAAAAAAATTCGAAAATTAAATAACTAAAAACTTTGAAAATTTCATCTGCGGGAGGCCACCGCTCCTGGTAGCCCCCCTAGATCCACCACTGTTTGTGAAGAGTATTTTAATCAAAGACAAACAAATGATTGGGATGAAGTGAGTATACTACTAGTGGTTATGAATTTAGGACACAAGACGATGTTGGAGTGTCCGATACAATTAACTATTGGTTTTAAAGTGAATGGTTTTCGGTTGATAATTAGCGTTTGAATGTAGCTTATACCTGTAATTTGGATTCTGATGCAGAAAATTATACCTGTTGCTATATTATGTAGCCATGTTGCCCCAGTAGTGGATCTCTGTCTTTGCTATCCTCTTTTGACCCCATCAGATGGAAATATGGATCACGAAAAAGATTTACGAGGTGATCAGGCTGCATTAGTAAGTGTATGCAGTGATGGTGTATTGTGTCTCTGGAGTAGAGGAAGTGGGCATTGTAGGCGTCGAAGAAAATTGCCTCCATGGGTAGGTAGTCCATCCATGCTTCAGATGTTACCTTCAAATCGAAGATACCTATGTGTTGCTTCTTGTTTCAGTGACGTGGATTATGTGGAAGGGAATGAGGTTACTGGGGATCAGGAATCGTTTTGTAAAAAAGCCACCAAGTGCACTATTGTCATTGTCGATTCATATACCCTCACCATTGTCCAAACAGTTTTTCATGGGCATTTGTCTATTGGTCCATTAAAATACATGACCCTAATTGATCCTGTTGATGACAAAGAGAAGAGTTCTGCTCTCATTGTTGACTCATATGGTGGTATTCAGTTGATTCCGCTTGTTCAAGACTCAAATTTGGACAAGGAGGGTGGGACTAAGCTACATTCTGAATCGTCTCATATGAACATAGCAACCTTAGACAAGGGTTCTTGTGAAGGAGGATTGGTTGTATATGTTACCTCGTGCGGGTTGATTTTAGGGCTTGTATATGAAAGCCAATGCGTCATCATGTTACTTCCAAGCAGCATTGTTATTGGTGTGATTCCTTTTGAAAATATTGATGGTACTTTGTCACAAGTTGTTGGGGGAATGTTCATCTCTTCTGACATTTCTTCTGGCTCTCAACCTGGGAAAATACAGAGTAACTTTGACATAGATTTTGCTGTATGGGATGAAAAAGGATTTGCGATCATATATAACTTATCATTTGTGCACAACACTTTTAAGTATGAGGTTATCTGTGAGATACCTGCCTGCGTATGCCCCTTTGATGTAAAAATATCTACAAATTTTGTTCAATTGGGTAGCTATTTACTTCGGGTTGAGTCACTTTGCTTGAACTGTGATGAGCCCTTGCTGTGGAGACCTCGCTTCACTATTTGGTCATTGCATCAGCAGCTTGATGACCGCGAGAACGTTGCCAACACTTGTAAGCTGCTTGGAGAAAGTGACTTTCTGATCAATGGGATTTATGAATCAAGTTTTCTCTTCGAATCTGAGGCCTCTGAGCTCATTTTTTGTGAAAAAGCTACTGCCAGAGAGGGTGCCCTAACATCAAATAATTGTGCCCTAGGCCAGGAAGAAAATATTATGCTTTATAAAGATGATTTGAAGTGTATTTCTGTTAAGAAAGAGCATATTGTATCTTCATCGATGGTCATATCGCAGAATGTTTATTATCCTTGTACAATTGTGTATGGATATCATAATGGTGACATAGAGTTGGTCCAGTTCAACATGTTGACCCAGAAACCAGATGATAGTCTGACTCTAAATCCTGAGATGAACTCTCTAGGTTCAAAGCAACTGCTTTCAGGACACACAGGTGCAGTTTTATGTTTGGCTGCGCACCAAATGGTAGTTACCACTAACGACCAGTCTTACAGGAAAGTTTTGTTGTCTGGGAGCCTTGATTGCACTCTTCGTGTTTGGGATCTTGATACCGGCAGTCCCATTATAGTCATGCACCATCATGTGGCCGCTGTTCGCCAAATTGTCTTACCGCCCTTTCAAAGTGATCATCCTTGGGATGATTGCTTTCTCTCAGTTGGGGAGGATTCTTGTGTTGCTCTTGTGTCTTTTAGTACTTTGCGGGCTGAAAGAATGTTTCCTGGACATCCCAGTTATCCTGGACAAGTCATATGGGATAGTGCGAGAGGTTATTTGGCGTGCCTATCCCAGACTAATTCAGTAGCATCGAGTGCAAAAGACATCTTATACATTTGGGACATTAAGTCTGGCTCTAGGGAGCGAGTTCTGCGTGGCACAGCTGCTCACTCAATGTTCAACAACTTCTGCAGGGGTATAAACATCAGTAACATCTCAGGATGTGCTTATAATACGTCAAATACTTCGTTTGACCTCCCTTTGACAGAAGATGGAAGCTGTTTACCATCCAAGCTGAAAAGCAACCAGGCGATTTCATTTAATGAAGTAAATGGATTAGATCATGGCAACCACTCTCTTAATAGGGGGGACAAATGTGCAAATCTAACTCCAGGAAACCACGACAAGGTTCCTATTAGATGCTACTGTCCGAATTCTGGAATTACAATTTTGAGTTTTGATCTGTCATCTCTAGTATCTGTTGACGGCAGTGGTGACCAGTGGCTTGGTCCTGCAAATGGCTCACAAAAGGTTTCGAGTCCCAGCTCCAAAACTGTGGCCAATTATCCATCTGAGCAAGGTACCTTACACGAAACAATCAAGAATGATCAGTGTGTTAACTCATTTAAGTTATGCTTGTTGCAATTTAGTTTATCGCTTTTGCATCTGTGGGGTGTGGACTGTGAACTTGACAACCTGCTGATGATGGAGATGAATTTAAAGAGATACGAAAATCTGATGTTTGCTCCTGGTCTAGAGGGTGATAGAGGTTCTATTACATTGGCCTTCCCTGCTTTTAGATCAACTCTGCAGGTAATCTGGTGTTTGTCATATGTTATGCCAATTATTCCTCGTATATCTGAATATATTCTGAGCCCATTGATAAAATTGTCAGCTTTGGAAATCGTCGTCAGAGTTCTGTGCCTTGAGATCTTTAATAATGGTGTCGTTAGCCCAGTGTGTGGTTAGTTTGTGCAACTCTTGCTCAGGATCCAGCAGGTACCATTGTCTTTCATGTACATTTTTTTATACGTAGAGTGTAGACTGTAGACTCCCTTCCATTTTTCATTTGTGACGGCCCAGCAGGCCAGCCCAATAATAGTAACTAGTATAGACCTCGTGCAATGCTTGCACGGTATTTATAGAGGTTACTTTCCAGTGTATTATACTTATAGATCTGAAATGGAAAACATCAAAACAATTGATTTTTCAGATTTCTCATCTTTAATTACATTTTGTTTTAATTGAAAAGGCAAAAACTAATGATATAATTTTGATATTTTATTGAAAACAATTTTTTTTTTACCATGAATCGAATTGTATTATTTTATAATTTCACAAATTAATTTAAATATTTTTTTTGGTTATGATGCTAGTAATAAAAGTTTACTAATTTTGTTTACACGGAATATAGTTTATAGTTTAATGAAATATTATAGTTTATACGGAGTATCATTTTAATAAAAAGATTATAATTTTAGTTTAATGAAAAGCTTATAATTTAATGAAAATATTATGTGTTAGTGAAAAGATTATATCACAATGAGATAACTCTTCATTTTGTTTCCTTATTTAGTGTGTGCATTTTGGAGGGAAAATTAGTTAGATAGACTTATTTTTTTTGGTATAAGGGGAATAATACGCCGTAACAATAAGTCTTCTGTAAAACCGTTTTACATGTAAACCATATATTTAAGATACTAAACTCAGACAATAACCAGCGACAGTGACAGTTGCTATAATCAGTTTTGTAGGGGTATTCAGGTTTATTAATATGTGGTATTACAAAAATAATTGTGTAAACTGTAAAGACCTCCTTACATGAGTATTTGTTAAATAAAAATAAACTTCTACTACTCATCATCCAATTCTCTTATTTTCACAACCTTATTTACTCAATTATCATTACAATTGTTTGATTTGTGAAACAAGTCAAGCATAATACAAAAACTACAGTATTATCGCAAATGATTACTTCCTCCATTCAACTCCACTCTACCAAAAAACTTTTTCACATTTGCCGAGACGTGTTTTACACGGTAAATATCGTTAACTACGTGTTTGCAAAAATTATAAAAGTTAGATATTAATAATGTACTCGTAAAGACGAATCAAACAAGATCACACATGAATATATTTTTTACTTATATATTGAGAGAAAATTGCAATTATATGATCGCTTGTGAATAGTGTACAAAAAAGAAAGTGGTAGAGTGAAGTTGAATGGAGGAAGTATATCTTAAGCGTACAATGGGCCATGAGCGACGTCCTAATTATTGGCCATGAGTGGCTCTACAAGCCACCGTGCCAGTATGAGAGGTGTCCCATATTATACTTTCAGCACGACATGTCACGTCACGTCACGGTGAGTCTGCTAGGTTGGGCCTAGGCTAGGTTGACCAGGGCTATGGCACGGCACGACCCAAACCACCCGTGTTGTAGTTTCCTGTCCATTTCCGACGGAGCTATATACTCTATGCTTTAGTTGTGGATTGATTGAATAAGCAAAATGGCTCACTAAAGTGGTTGCACTTCTATTAGTTTGAAATTACATCAATTTTTTTGTGCGAGGGTCTTTTCCGTGTTTTTTTTTCCAAGGCCATGTTCTTTTGGACTGAATTTTGCTGAACTTTTCTGAAATGAAATGATAGGATCTGAACTTTTCTGAACTGAACTTATAGGAGCTGAAATTATCCGAACTTATAGGAACTGAACTTATAAGAGCTAAACTTATAAGAGCTCAACTTGGAGCTCAACTTTTCTGAACTTAACTTATAGGATATAAAGTTAACTTAAATTAAATTAACTCAACTTTATTAATATTATTATTACACTTTTTAAAGATATTATTGACAAAAAAAATATTTAGTGTAAAATACAAATAAGATAATAAAATTTTCTTTTTATATATATTATGTTACACTTATTACATCTTTTTTGTAATCATCTATTTTCATTTAATCATTTTCCTCATCTCTTGCTTTTTAATCTCCATCTTTCTTGTCAAATATTTGTCCTAATAAATATAATTGTACATCTAACCCAAAGATTAGTGTTATTTAAAAAATTCTAGGATGCTAAATATAAAATGACCATCAATTTAACTTGAAGGCATAAACAAATAAATGGTATATAACTAGTTGATTTAACAATAAATAACGTGAAACGGTCTTATGAGACAATCCTAATATATGAAAAGATGACTCATATATTAGCATTAAATGAATAGGCTATTTCACATATAAAAGTGAATCGTCTTACGGTATTGTCTTATTTTATAAACCCTGTTGATTTTAATTAATAAGTTGTTAACAAGTCTTGACATAAATAATTTAGTATAAGTTAAGTTAAAGTTGCTGAACTTTTCTGAGCTGAACTGAACTTCTAAGAGCTGAACTGAACTTATAAGAGCTGAATTTATAGGAGCTACTTAATTTTGCTGAAATTTTCTGAACTGAACTGAACTTAAAAGGGGTGACTTTAAGTCCAAAAAAACGCCTAAATGTGACCACTTTATAGTAAATAGTGACCACTTTGATAAAATGGTCATTTTTTGGTCATAAAAAGTGACACTAGTTACTAAAAAGTGATCATATTTTTCTCGTCGCACGTACGGCGGTCGTACAATAGATGCAATTCTCACGCAATGTTATTATGAGTCATTCAGAAACAACTAATGTTGTTTATTGTAGACTTCGGTGTTCTTTTTTAGTGACAAAGGTAACATATTTTGTAGTTGCATTGGAACATGTTATTGGATGCCTCATGGCCAATTTTAGTGTACCACTATGTTGCAACGACTCATTGGCTGGGTAACTATCCAGTCCAGGTTGAAGGCCAATACTAAACATACTATAGGACAAAATCTTCTCCGCTATAAAATGTAGTGGTTTGCTGCTATTAAATAGTCTGGCCTACTACAGCACTAACTGGGATTTATTAATCCCTTCTTGAACGGTCACCATATGGTGGATAAGAGTTTTTCAGCATGAACTCCATATAATCTAGTAAAAGAGGTCGAGAGGAAAAACTTGGTAAACATTGTTTACTATTGTGACTCTTAGTACCTCAGATTCCTGGACCTAGATGATGTTGAGAGTGTATTTTATTTCAGTGTTAGCATTCAAGGCAATAGCTATACACAATCATTACCTTTTCCACTGAAATTTCTGACACAAATCACAATTATGTGATTCTTTCTTGCCACACAATAAACTTAAGTGGAAAACAAGCTGCACTGTTCCAGTAAGAGTAGAAAACAGCAGGGAATTGTGGAAATCAAATTGACCTTTCTGATAAGTGGAAATCAATTTCTAGATACATACAGCTGTCATTAGTGTTACAGTAATGGATATTGAACTTTCTGATTGTGGCATCTTTTCCAACCAGTTGCCAGTTGCCTGTTTTCAACTTTTTATACCTTTTTTTCTGCACTGTTCTTGCAGTGCCTTGTCAGCATTCTACACACGTCACTTTGCAGAGAAAGTTCCAGCTATGAAGCCTCCATCGTTGCAGGTAGTTGTGTGGCTTTGGTTTATGATCGCAAGTTTTGTTTTTCGACTCTTTCTCAGCTTTATGATCACTTTCAATTTTCACAACATTGCCGTTCCATTTATTCACTGTACCTTTCCTCCTTGTCTTCATGTATTTCCTTCAATATTGCCATATAAATGTTTCTTCTCAAGTTGGGATTTTGAGAGACCTCTTCTCAGCTTTCTGGCCAATAATTCTCGCCTAGTCTGGTTGGATGGTGTTCTTTAGTGGATTATGATTTGTAATGCTAGCACAGGATAGCGACAATCACGTAGGATCCTTCAGAGTGTAAGAATTTCAGCAAAAATAACATGTGTTCGTGAGGATGAATTCACGATAGTTCGGGTTTTTTTTTTATATTTTGGATTTCATTTTATTTCGTGTTAAAGACAGCAGCTATCATATTTATGTTATCATTTCACTAAGCAGTTGTTATCCTTATCCCTAATTAATTAATTTACCACATTAACTTGGATTTTATCTTAACTCAGAACAACAACCTCACTCTGGAGGAAAAATTCGCATCTATCTTTTTCTTTTACAATTTTTAGACCCTAACACTCATTTATATATAACTGCAGCTATTGGTGAGCTTCTGGCAAGATGAGGATGAGCATGTTCGTATGGCTGCCCGGTCCTTATTTCACTGTGCTGCTTCAAGAGCTATCCCTCCACCCTTATTTTGTCCGAGGACAATTGACCAAACAAATATGGTAAACACTGTGAATCAAGTAAATGGAAATAATCTGGAGCTTGTAGATAAGACAGGAATACTGGTTAACTGTCAGCGAGATGGGGATTCTGCCATAGTTAATTGGATGAATTCATATGAGTTACATGACTGGATCTCTTGTGTTGGTGGAACAAGCCAAGATGCAATGGCATCACATATAATTGTGGCAGCTGCCCTGGCCATTTGGTATCCGAGCCTCGTGAAACCAACCCTTGCCATGTCAGTTGTCCACCCTTTGATCAAGTTAGTTATGGCTATGAATGAGAAATATAGTTCTGCAGCTGCTGAACTCCTGGCAGAAGGCATTGATAGTACATGGAAAGCTTGCTTAGGTGCTGAACTTCATCGTCTCATCGAGGACATTTTCTTCCAAATAGAATGTGTAAGTAGTGGATCTAAGCTTCGAGAAACTCTGGTTACTGTTCTACTTCCAAGCTTGGCGATGGGTGATATACCCGGGTTTCTGAGTGTTATTGAAGGGCTTATTTGGTCAACTGCATCGGATTCACCAGTTCATCTTGTTTCGCTGAAGACAATAATAAGGCTCATGCGTGGCTCTCCCAGAAACTTAGCTCAGTTTTTAAACAAGGTTTGTTATGCCCTTCCCTATTATTTCCTGGGTAAAAATGAACCTGACTCACACTTGGATATCAGGCCAATTGTCTGCTTGCAGTATTGCTATAGCCATATTGAGTAACAAAAGAAACAATATGGAACTTGCTTTTGCACTGTTAGTATGTGGCTTTAAATTCTGCTTGAAAATAATTATTAAATTACCAGAATGTATATTTTTCAAATTTAAGAAAGATGAGCAGCAACTTTCAGTGCACTAAAAGGTACTCTTTCAATTCATTTGGATTATTCATGCTTTGAGAAAGGAGCAAATGGGAAGGGTATATTTGTCAAGCGGAAGTAAAATGGGAGTAAGGACAAGTGTATGAAACTATGAACAGCATAACCCACTACTCCTCTAGAGAGGGCATATTTTTCCTTCTACCGTGAAAATTAATCCAAAAGTGGTTTTAGTGAAATGGTTTGAATGTCCTGGAATGGAAAATGTAGTGACTCTGAATGAACTGATATATGCTTTGTATAATTCTCTTATATCTATAGTATATACATTGCTCATCAAGGAACATTGCCACTTGTGTTACTATTAACATATTTGTATGAAGATTTTTCTCTGGTAACTGGTAGTTGATGGAGGTTGTTGTCTTCATGTCCTTATTTATTTATGGGCTCTGACATTCAGACAGATGTGCAGGTGGTCAAGTTCATCTTACAAACAATTGATCCAGCTAATTCAGTAATGCGCAGGACCTGCCTTCAGAGTTCAATGGCTACTTTGAGAGAAGTTGTGCGTGTTTATCCAATGATTGCATTAAATGATACTTCAACACAACTGGCTGTTGGGGATGCAATTTCGGAGGTTAACAGTGCAAGTATCCATGTCTATGATATGCAAAGGTGTGCATTAAAAGGCAAATGTTGCCACCTTACCTGTTATTTTTATGTGGACTTCAAAGATGTTTTTGTCTTCTCATTAATCATGCAATGTCGACATATGTCCCAAAAAAGGCATATGTTTTGTGGACCATGTGCGGAATTTGTAAAGATAAATTTCTATCTGCAGATGCAATGAGTTTGACGTATCACAACTTATCCTTTTAGTTTGACTGTATTTTTGTATATTTTCAAACTACTGTTTCATGCGAACAGTCAACTGTATATATCTACCTACTCCATCTTCTTTAGGATTGACTACGTTAGTCTAGAAGGGTCAAACTAACATGTTGACTGTAGTTACGACTTATCTCATTGTGTCATAAGTTACTTGGCCAATGCTTTGTCACTCTGGCAACGAGGGTGTCTTTCTTGCTGGTCATTACGACATTTAGTTAACCCCACAATCTGCATGTTTTCTTGTACATGGCTTATGACCTGACATCAGTGACATGTGCTTCAAGATGTCTGTTAGTTTGCAGTGATCTGTCGCTAACTCATGAACTCACTATTCGTTGGTTCTGGATTAGGATGAAATCATGTAAAATGTTGCACTGAACTAGCTTCCATTCTTTTAACGGCAACTAGTTAAAATTACAACTGGTCTTGGCCCTCTGTTTCTGAATCCGTTCCATGTCGAACTGCTTCACACCCCAAAAGAAGCGAGTGATCTCTGATTTATTTCTCATTTTTCAGATAAGTAAATTGCAGTTCTCAACGCAATTTTTATCATGGATCATCCACATACAACCTCTCTATGTTTCGAACATAGAGGTAAAGTTGTGTATATCCAACCCCCCTACCCCGTCATTTGTGGGAGCCTTGAGAGTTGAGACATTGGGGTATTGTTGTTGCTGATGGTGGTGGTGTTAACTAATCGACTCTCAGCTAGTCAATATTTAGACTCGAATTGAAACATGAAATGATGGACCTAGTAGTCAGTCTTATATCCTTCTCACTTTAACAGTCAACCAGTTAACCATTTTAATTTATCATCTTATTACTATGTTTTTCTTTTTCTCATTAACGAGTACATCTGGACTAAAATGGAAGATTGTGATCATTGATTTATGCTTTGGTACCTGTGGTGCTCAAAGTAGCTACTGGACATGATCAATACTTTCCACTTTGTTGCAGTGGCACTAAAATCAAGGTCCTTGATGCGAGTGGGCCTCCTGGACTGCCAACGTTACTTTCTGGACCTTCAGAAACAGTCGTTACTGCAATTTCTGCGTTGAGCTTCTCACCAGATGAAGAGGTGTGGTTCCTATACTCTTCCTAGAATCGCGATTGTCCTTTCTTCCAATTGATCCGTGCTTTAAATGCTAATAGGCTTGTTTCCTTTCTTCTCCTTCTTCTTCTTCTTTTTTTTTTCCTGAGACCTGAATGCCTGATGATAGTCAAAGAGTTGAAGCTAACATACCGACAATCAAATCATTGTCATTCATATTGTCTCATGTGATCTTGGATTCTAAAGGTTTCGTGTTCAAGATCAATTGACAGAAAATTCATAGGACTCAGCTCCTTGACTGAATCACTACCTATTTCATTTTTTGCAGCATTAGGTGCCGTGCCTTAATTGCAGGCAGGTTTCATAACATTTGCAACAGTGTACCTGTGCAGATCATACGTTAAGACATTTGAATATGAAACGTATATTTATCATTTTCTTCCACCCTCTCTGTACATATGGGCTTTGTCATAATCAATTAACATGAGCTAGACAAGATGGTAGAGCATGCTTTACCATCACCATTTATCATGAATGGTACATATGGGCCTCGTCATAATTATTTTACATATTGACCATTGATGTTTTTCTGTCATAACCTTGAGTCCCCAAGATAACCGCCAATACATGTTCCTGCACAGTAGAATTTGGCCGCTATGAGCTCTTAGATGCATTATTGGTAAACTCGGGAGGGAGAGCTTTACTTCCAATCTGGTCTTACATGGCTTGTATCCAGACTCAACGGGATGATTTAAACTGGAAAAAGACAGAATTACCCTATAGTTTTGCACTACTTTGGTTGATATTATGAGAGTTAACTAGCTATTTGTATTATGTTTTTGAATTTTCATTTCAGAATCTCCATTGTCAAAATTTTGAAGAATCTCCCTTTTTGGATCTTCCCCGTTTCATTGCAATATTTCTGTTTGTCTTAACTTATAGGGGCTGGTTGCTTTTTCTGAGCATGGTTTAATAATAAGATGGTGGTCTCTGGGAACCGCATGGTGGGAAAAGCTGAGTCGCAATTTAGCTCCTGTCCGATGCACCAAGCTTATTTTTGTTCCACCGTGGGAAGGCTTCTCACCTAATTCTTCCAGGGCAAGTATAATGGCTAACATTGCAGGAAGTAGTAGACAGGCAACCTCACAGGTATTTGTTTTCAGTATTCTACTCTCAACACGTCTTCATTAAAACTGCCCTCGTAACTTCATCAAACTGCCCTTATAACTTTACACTAAAAACACAAGTACTTTGTTTTGGCTTTACGCTAGTCTCTGTACAAGTTAGGAGGCTGTTGTTGTCCTTTCATTTGCCACGCCCCTTTTATACGTATGTTACTAGGACTTCGTTACACGTAGTCATAGTGTCGGACTTGATTTTTTTATAAAACGAATTTGCATGTTTTTGGTTATGCTCTCTTATTTTCTTTGATTTGTCCATTTCTAAAGTGGCACATTACTTAAGAAAAATAATAAACGATACAAAAGTAGAGGGGGAGTAGAGCAAGTAGACCCCTCTTACATGAGAGAGTATTATAATTCCAAAAGGTGAAAGTCGAAAAAATCAAAGAAACTGCCGAAAAAGGAAAAGTGGAAGGTGTCATAAAAAAAGGAGGAAGTAAATGAATGTTCAAGTGTCATACCTATATCCGGAGGCCTTGTGCCGGACACAGTTTTGATGTGCATATATATGAATAGAATTACGATAGCTTTAAAATAGCTCTGGCGTCTAATTCTCAAATTTCATTCATATCTTTATTTTCTTTGCAGAGTCACTTACACTCCAGCAACCTGGACAGCTTGAATCTTTTGTTGTATAATCTCGACCTTTCCTACCGGTTAGAGTGGGTTGGGAATCGCAAGGTACGGCTCATGAGGCATGGTCACGAGATAGAGACCTTTCTCATGTAACAAGATACGGTGTTTGACCAGAATGGCTACCCGTCCTCTGTCATCTATTTTTCCAAGAGTGTGAACAAAGGAGATGATTCAACAAATGCTACTTTGTTAGCGGCTTTGCTTAATGTTTGGGTTAGGATCAAACTGGGTGAAACTTACCTGATTTGTATGTACTAAGTCCGTACCCAATCAGACGAACCCGAAAATAACCTGATCCAACCCAGAATTTGTGGTCCTGATATAACACACCCATTTTCAAAATGGGCCAACCAACCGGACTGCAGATGTACTTGAAGTATCAGTGCCCGAACTAAATCGGCTCATATCCGACCCAATTGACTTGTTTGTCGGGCCGTGTTGTGATACATCGCTGTCCTCTCAAGATTGCTGACTGTCACTAGATTGTAAATTATATATTTTTTTGATGGAAGGTTGTATATTATAGTGTCTAGGTCAGGAATTTATTTGCATTCAATTAAGATTGGCCAGTACAGTAGTGTGGTGATATTATTCCATCCTATTTGTATTGTTTGGTATAGCAAAAATCAGCTTTAAATTTTGTTAATCATTATTTTATTCTCAAAAGTATATATGCATTCAAAAGATCAATCTTGTCGCGTTTTATTAATTGGAATCCATTCACTTGTTTATTGAGTATTAGTATGTAATTTGTGAACTTTGGTCAGAAGTGAAGGGATGTGGACTGTGGTGTTCTGTTTAAGCCTCGAGTGGAATGTATTTGATCCATTTGAGTGTTTAGTTGGTTCTAATCCACACAACTATAATCTTATTATCTTATACTTTATGCTCCAATATATCCAACATCGTTCCTTCTAAAGTGTGAGATGATTAAACCAAACATTTGTGAACTAGATGATTAAATCAAACAATCCCTAAATAGTCAATTTGAGATAACATTAATAAGATTCGAGTATTATGTTACGCAGTATAATAAATTTGGGTTGCGTTTTAGAAGTGAGCAGGTGACACTCAAGGTGTTAGTTTCTTAAGATATTTAGAGGGACAATAATCATTAATCAATATTCAGTTGCCATGTTTGATGAACCCAATTAGGTCTTCAATAATAGGGGGACACTTAAAGATTATACACTTAAAAAGGTTATAAAGATAAGAAGAGCGGACGAACATATGACTATTTAATAAAAGTCAAGTTTAAAATGCTAATTACCTAATTTTGAGATATCTTATCTTAGTTTCGATTTCGATTGAGTTCATTTCGTTTGAGTTTATGTTGTTTAGTCACTTTAATCGGTGCGTGATATTTCGAGCAGTTCATGGAATATACTTTAGAGGTAATACATCTGATTATGTACTTTCTGAATTTTATGATAAACTTTTTGAGTTTTATTTTAAAGAATTTGAGTTTTTACTATAAATTTTTTAAGCATGCTTCCTTCAATATTATGATAAAAAAAAAATACAACATTGCTCAAAATTTATACTTATAAATTAATTAATTTTGAATTTTTATATCAAAAAATTATTATATAATTTGTAAATTATAAATACTCGAAAAAAATATATGTAAGGTCACAAACTAAAAGGGTATGAGGTAATATATCCGATGTATAATCCTTTTTTCTTATTTCGAGTGGGTACAATTCAGTTGAGGTCAGTTTCAGTTTTGTTTGAGTTTTCTGGTCATAATTGTCTTAATTTGAGGGTTAAAAATTTGCTTCAATTTGAATGCAACAATATATAATACCATTAATAAATGAGAATCAATTAGAAAAAAAGCACTAAAATACGAATGTATTTATGAGAAAATAAATATTTTTAATCATGTCTATCAGTTACATTCTTAGCTGTTTAGATATATTTAAGTTCGGGTATCATTCAATTATTTTTGAATTCGATTTAGTTTCAGTTCATATGGAATGTTTAATCAGTATCAAATTAAATATTTTCGATCAATTTTTCAGGTTTCACTTTATTTTGCCAGGTCTAAATTTTTATCATGCTATTTGCGTTATTAGAGAAAATATTGGTTGGAGGGAGTGTTCTAAGTTTAAATACTTAAAAGCGAACAATTTATTAAGGCAGTGAGAAATTTTCTTTTGGGTTTTTTCTATATGGTTTCCCTGTGTTTTTTCAAATTCTGCATAATACCCCTTTATTTTTTGAAATTTACATTGTACCCCTAAATTTAATGAAAACATCTTAAAATAGCCAAATGCAATAATCGACCTCTTTGCAAAACTAAGGTGTTTATGCACATATTAAGGCAGTGAGTATTATGCACTTTTTGTTGATCTTTTGACAATAATTTGGCATGCCATTAACATAAATATCGTTTAGACAATCATAAAAATATTTTCTTTGCAAAACTAAGGTGTTTTAAGACTTTATTTTTAGTAGTTTGGGTAGTTTGAGTATTTTATGTATTATTTACTAAATTTAGGGATATCATGTACATTTCGAAAAAAAGAGGGATAACATGTAAAATTCGAAAAACACTAGGGTAACAGATAGAAAAACCTTTTTGTGGTAGGATTATTCAAATAGCTTAGTTTCTTAAAGATATTTTTTTAATAATAAAGTATATTTTCGAGTGGCGTTATAATTATTCATTTTGAACTTTTTTTGTATGATTTATTTAAATTCCTTTATAATAATAGAATATTATAAATTAAATTAAAAAAAAATCACTCCAATCCTATTCCCACACTCACCCCCACTTAAACTAAAAGGACAAAAACGTAAACTCACACACTAATCTATCCACTAATTTGACTAAAACTACTCAAACACAAATGACATCCTCATTTGACCAACACTACTCTCTTTTTTAACCCACAAATTTCCCATTTTACCCCCACAGAACTTTCCAATCCCAAATGCACCCCAAATTCACTATCCACTTTATCAGGGACAAAACCGTCATTTCACCCCAACCTCACCGGAATATTCCTGTAACACTAAACTCTCTGCCCTTTTCCCGAAAACTATAAATACTCCTCTTTCTATTCCCCCCTTTTTACTTACCCTAAACGCCTCCTTTTTCACCTCATTTCAATTTTCCCCCATTTTTATTCTTTAATTCTCTCTCCTAGGGTTTTTAATTTATTCGATTATGTGTTAATTTGTCCGATCTATAGTTTCCGATGATTTTCTAGGGTTTTTTGTGGTCTTTTTTGGATGATTTCTTGATGGGCTCTCAGGTGGTGGTTGTCGGAGCTAGGGTTTGTGATGATGATGGTGATGTTCGTCAATCCGACGCCGTTTTAGGGTTTTCTGGAGCTAAAGCTGATGACTTTAGCTCATTTGTCAGTAATAGAGGTAATTACATTTCTATATATATATATTTATTTAATTGAGCTATGAACTTGTGATTTATTAATTATTGTGTGTTTTTGTTGTTTGAATTTGTTTTTTTTTTAATGAAATAGAGTAATTTTGGAAGTGTATTGTGGCGTATGTGAGATTAAGATTAGTTTGTTTAAGCATTTTGGTGAGTGGTGTTGATTATTTGATGTTTATTATTTTAAGAGATAAAAATAATGAAAATATTTTTTAAAAAAAACTGTAAATGATGAATTGTATTGTATATAATTTCTCGAGGATAAGCTAGTTTTGTTAATGGGGGAAAAGATGGAATTTTTACATTCAGATTGAGAAGGAAGAGAATTTATTTGGTTAGGCTGCATGGGCCTTGCCTCGCTTACCCTGCAATTTGCGAGAGCCCCTGAAGCTAATTGGAAGGGGAAATAGTGAAATAGTCTTAGTTAAAAAATAGTCTTAGTTAAATATGTCGGGGCAAGTGGATGTTTGGTCTGATGAATTTGACGGTATTGAATAGTTGGATGAACTGGTAATCTGAGTATTTTTCGGTATAATGTTCACTGTTCAATTGGTACCCTTTTTCTATTGAGTAATCTGGATGGTATTATTGCATAGTGTTCTTTTTTTGGGTGTTTTTGAAATTGATGTAAGAAAGTAAATTTGACCTGTGTTTGTAAAATGTGCAGGTACTTGCACCACATCGGGGTCACTGTCATGGGCGAAGAAACAAGATACCGAATTACATAGGAGTAATTATTTAGTATCTAGGTCCATTACAGAAGATGCATCACGGAGTTTGGATCATGGGATGGCAAATGGTTCTATTGCATCGATTACTGGTTCAGAAGTGAATCAGGCTCAAAGAAGGGTTGGAAAGGTTGCAAGAAATGGTAGTGGATCATTTAAAAAGCCGAGATTGTTTCAAGCAGATAACATATTTCCTCGAGCTGAAAATGATGATGCAAAGATGGAAGTGGATATCCCTGGGACACATTTTGTGAATAACTCAAATACAGGTAAAATTATCTATGGCGTTTATGATTTATCTCTTTTTTTGCGGGCAATAGTGGTGAAAGCCCCACAAATAGCTCGTAATTCTCTTCTTAGAAGATCTTGATGCACAAAGTTGCTTTGTGTGGATAGTGTTCTATATATACTGTTAATTTTCATAACCTATGCATACTTGCTCGTTGTTCTCATTGACATATTTTCCTGCCTCCAAATCTTTGTAAGTAAAGATTGATAATTATGCATCTTTAAGGTTGTGAATATGGTCTCGGATAGAACAATTTTTCTTTTCATTCAACCTTTTCCCTTTTACATAAGCCATAGGGGAAGCAAAAGTAGCTATTTCCTTTGCTCTTTGTTCAAGGTCCATTCTATAAACCGCTTCACAATCAAAAGTGTCTCTCTTCCGACTTCTTAAGGGGTCAGTACTGATAGCTTTGGTGGTTGGCACTCTTGGGAGCGTTGTTGACATTGTCCAATTCTTTTTGGGATTTTAGAGTCAGAAGCCCAAAGTTATTATTTATTGATATTTGATAAGGATTGAGGGTGTTTGATCTCAAAAATTTTCAAATCATGGAATATCAAGTGTTCACTGCTATATTGGCGGATGTGCATGAAAACATTCTGTATGTGCTCCTGCTGGCCTTTGTATTATTCAGTTCTCATGAAATAGTGGTTTGAGGGTTGTTGCTATTGATTCCAAAAGCAACCTCGTATTGTTTTTAGTGCCTTTATTGATGGAGCAGTGGTTTCCAAATATTAAAACCCAAACAAACAACTGATTAATCCCCTAGCCACATTTAGTAAACCCCTTTGAAAATTGGAACAGTGAAAGACATGAAACCATCTATTGTGTATTCACAAAGTTCTTCTTTTGTTCTCCCTTATCCATCATGGTTGTGTCTACAAATGATGCAAGACAATCTGTTTGCTTGGATATTTAGCATTGTAAAATTCCTGTGAGTTTTAACTTTTAAGTGTGTTATAAATAAATTTTTGGCGACTTCCCAGTTCCCCTCTATTGTCTATTGGTTGCAATTTCCTATATTGCAATTCAATGAAATGCAATTGTAAGTACTCCATGCTTGTAGCGTATGAGCTTTAGAAGTGCAAGTTTGGCAATGCCAATCAGCTTGCTATGAACTTGTTTTTTTCTAAAATCCTGATGGTGATTCACCATGCTCTATTCATTATTGCCTTTCTAGCCAGTTATTTCCCTTGGGTTTTTATGATTTTTCTTTTAAAAAAACCGTTCCAAGTATCATGGCTGATTCATACTTGCTTTATGCTTGTTGTAGACAAAACTCAGGCAGTGAAACAAAGGAATAATATAAATGGAAAACGAGCTGATAGAAGGAATTCAAAAGTTCCAATGAAGGCAAAATTTGACTCATTTTCGCCAAAAGCTGGAATGTCCAGTTTCAGCCCAGCAGCAGCAGGGAACTATGCTTTTGGTACGGAGCTGTTATCTTTTTGTTTTCATAAGATTGATAGATACATTTCTTTTGATTGGTTTGGATCTTCCTACAACTCACTCCATAGTAATTAGTGACCTTATATCATGGTGGCTGTTACCGGGATAACATCAACTTTGTAATCTCAGTCTCCAATGTCTTGAGCTTGAATGTTTTATGTTAATTCTATTGCAAGTTTTAAAAGAGAAATATGAGGTCTCATTTACCACAAGTCAAATTTCAGTGTTTAAGGTGGAGCGATATCTACTACATCCGGAAGATTCTACTACATATATTTCTTCAGTTATCCAGTGGTTTCATACATCAAGGGATATTTAAGCTTGACGCTCTCAATATTTGTTTTCAGGGATGTACGGTTTGAAGCCTGATGTACATGATGTTACAAAGCTTATGGTTGACATCTCCTTAGATGAACTCCTTGATGGAACCTATCAGTGTCCTACTATAGGCAAAGATGAGCGAACGACAACACCTAGTTTGAATAACAATGTTCTTGATTCTGTAAGGAAAGTTTTTTCCCTCATTCGCCCGCAAGGACTGCAACAGGACAAGCAAACTGAAGAGTTGGATATTCAAGCCATTAAGAAAACCCCTTCGTCTTCATCGCCTTCTAGCAATAGTGTGGAAAATGTGTCTGATGGTGATGTAAATATCACGGATGGACTATCTAAATGTAACAAGGTTTGTTTTTTTTAAGCCTTTTTTTCAGTAAGGATAACAAGATAACATTAGCTGATAGGGAAAAAATATTTTAAGATAATAATGGTAGCACCTTCAAGCACTTTTTACCTCATACGTTTTTTTTCTTGAAAGAAAAGGGTACGTAAAAAATCCAGTATTGTTTATCTTGCAAAAGCACAGTTTCTGTCTCTTTGCTGTATCTAGAGGAGCTTCTTTTAGTTGTTACCACAAATAAGTACTCCCTCCATTTCGGTCTTTTGTTTACGTTTGCTTTTGGCACACATATCAAGGAGGGTGGAGGGGACCATTTGTGGATGACGAATGGACAATAGTGCTATTGGATGATCAAACTACCCCATAAGAAATCTTCCCAATATAGAAAGGTAAACAAATGAATGAGACACCCTAAAATAGAATAGGTAAACAAATGACCGGGACGGAGGGAGTAATTTATATATGAAAATGAGTTTCTGTAAAAGAAATTTGTGTTCTTTCCGTTTGTGTAGGAATGGGCGTGTCTGAAGCGAGTAATGTTTTTCTTAATCCTGGGTTTGTTTTTGTTGGGTAGTTCAAATTTCTGAATTTTCATGATATAGAAAACGGCCAAAAGTGTTTGGTGATTATAGGAACTATAAATTCCATGAAATTGCCCCATTCTAGAGGATGAAGCTCTTGTTTGATTGCCAACCAAAGCAATTTAGTAACATCCAAAAATCACACATAAAACGCTTACCGCTGTTTTTTTAGGCATTTGATTATGTATCTTGCATCCTTTACAACCATTCCTGCAGGCAGCATACCTAATTCGATGTTTATTTATTATACAATGCCTCAAAGTTGCAAACATTTTGTAACCATAGCGGGGTAAGGAGCTGAAGTATGCAATCTTACCTTACTCTTTGTGGTGGAAAACATACAAGCTTTCCCGTGACCGCTAGTGAAAATCGTGTCAACTAATATTGTAAATGTTTATGAGAGACAAAATGCACCTAAGACTATCGTGATCCATGTTACTCTTACTCTTCATGATTTCTCGTTTGCTCGTGTCTGGCACTCACACTTGGACATGTTATGATATACTTGAACACTTCATTTTTAAGCTGTTTTCGTGAGTGCCAGTGAAAATTATGTCGACTAACATTGTAAATGTTTATGAGAGACAAAATGCACCCAAGACTATCGTGACCCATGTTACTCTTACTCTTCATGATTTCTTGCGTACTTGTGCGTGTCTGACACTTACAATTGGACATGGTATGATACTTGGACACTTCATTTTAAGCCAATAGGATATTTTAGACACATAACCTAGTTTGACACGTGGACATGTATCGGCGTGCTGGATATTTCTAAACGGCTTTGAGTAACATAGACTGCAATACTAATGACCTTTTAGGTGGGCATAGCTGCAAACACCTGTGCGAATAATTTTCTATTGTTTTTCCTTCAGAGTTTGGACTGCTGTGTAAAGGCTGAAGCTTCCACTGATTTACGCGACAGTCCTTTATATCAACCTAGAGATGTCCTGGAGAAGTTGGTGCTACCTCCACCAAAAGACTTGGAATCCTTGTTGCAGGATGCCGTGAAACCAGCTGCATCCATGAAGCTCCCGGATTCACGTTCAAGCGAACAATTATCTCATCGATTAAACTTTCCACCATTTCCATGGTCCCAGAATTTTAATGGCCACTATAAATCTAATAATGATGCCCAGAAAACTTCCAATAAAAGCACTTGTTCTGGTAGATGGGTTAAAATTAGCAGTACTGCCAGTTTCATTGGAGGGAGCACCAAAGGTATTGTGGGTTTGGAGTCCCTCACTTATGATGAGAGTCTTGTTCCAACAGGACAGCTAAAATATAGTCTTCCTGAAGTTGGAAAGTCTTCGACCACATTTACGAGTCTGCAGGACGTGTCTCCAGCTCCGTGCCCAGAAAATTCTCAGCCACCCCTTGGTGAGTGAACCCAGTTTCTTTTTTCTTTCTTTATTTGAAAGATGGACATCATGTTTATAGTTTTGAGGAACTCCGCATTTCGCAATGCAGTTATTCCCATGACAGCCGGTCTCATATTAATATAATTTGAGTCCAACATTTTTAACTAAAACCCTTCTCATATACAGTATGATATACTCAATAACCACAAGAAAATGACCAAAAGCAAAACATATAAAACTAAGAAATACTGCATAAGTATCTCGATAAATGAGTCTGTCTCATGCTCATCTTATCATATTTTGCGACTTATTTCCAAGTATAAATTTTGAATGTTTAGTGTCAATGAGTATTTTGTGAGAAGCCAGTTTTTCCACTCAATTTGAGTGCCACCGTTCTCCTCGAGTTGTTTACAAGCGTCAACTCTTGTCTGATTGGTTTCTTGGTGACAGCTCTGAATTCTCCCAAAGTACTAGCAGCTGCTCGGACCCTTTGTGACATGGCAATCCCTTCCACAAAGCACAAGTCCAGTGGAATACTGAAATGGCCAAAACAAGCATCTCAGAAAGCCGTTAAAGCTCGCAAGTCCAGATTGGATGAAATACCCGAGGAAGGGTTTCTGGCGCCAAAGTCGGAAACAGTTCTTGGTCATGTAATAAAAAGTGTCGAGTATGGATCCTCTTCCAAAAAACCTAAAATCTCTCTGGTTGATCGGAGGGAAGAGTATAGTCACGTCCAAGCAGTGATAGGACTAAGCTCGGTGTCAGCTCCTAGATCGAAGTCATCGAACAGGACATCTCCTAGTTCGCTTTCTCGGGATTTCAGCTTTGTAAAATCATCGTTTAGGGTTCCTCCACCGCCGAAGGTTTTGGATAGGAGTAGCCAGAACCCACAAAAAATAAGGAAAATCACCCCGGTGGATTGGAATAGGACGAGAAGCTAGCTCATATGAATGAAGATGGCAACTTTAGTACAAGAAGCTCCTATGTTTTTTTTGTTTTATGTTGACCAAGCGTATCCCCTACAACAGTAGGAGCAATCTCCATCTGCTATCTGCCAATATGTTGTGAAGACATCGTGGAGTCAGCATCGATACTGAAAAAGGAACTTAGCGGGATGCAGGAGACGTTAGGTTGTACATATTGTGTAAGTTATGTGAATCTGGGGATTCGTTCTGTGGTTCTCCTTCTCTAAGTGAGACCCAATTTTAAGTGTTGTAACGTTGTAAGACAGATGTAGAGGTATACCTTTCTCCGGGGATATTCCTCGCCTTGTACAGTGCATTCAATGAGGCAAATCAGGCAATTGAAATTTCAGTTTCGTCTTCTCATTTTTTGTAATGCAATTGAAACTCCAGTTCTCCTTTTCACAAACTGTTCTATGTGATGGTCTCATAACAAAAAATCGGCCCATCATGCGTAAGGACTAAGGAGAGCAGCTAGAAACTTAGATTTTATACAATATTTATCCTCACGATTTCATTTCGACAATTTGCTACAGTATAAAATAAAATTGTATGTGGGAGGCTTGTAAAGTCAAGATGGGTTGAGGCTATGTCAAAGGAACTCAAAGCCTTAGAGGAGAACCAGACATAGGTAATGGTTGGTCTTCCTCCCGAAAAGAAGGCAATATGATCAAAATGGGTTTACAAAATAAAATATAAGGTTGATGAGACTGCGGAAGGGTTCAAGGCTAGATTGGTGACACAAGGGTTCAACCAAGTTAAGGACAAAGATCACACTCATACTTTTTCTCCAGTTGCCAAGTTTACTACATTTAGAACATTATTAACACTGGCAGCTATTAGAGGACGACAAATATACCAACTGGATATAATGCCTTCTTACATGGATTTATAGTAGAAGAGGTTTATATGAAGCCTCCTGTTGGATATCAAGGTGAACCTGGCAAGGTTTGTAAGCTGCTAAGATCATTATATGGCCTCAAACAGGCTTCAAGGCAATGGAATAAGGAATTGACTAAGCATTTGATAGAAATAGGATTTGTCTAATCCAAACAAGACTACTCCTTGTTTACAAGATATAATGAGGGAACTCAGGTTTTCACAATGGTCATAATATATGTTGATGATGTGCTCCTCTTTGAAAACTGTGAGACGGATATTATTCAAATAAAAGAAGGATTGCATTCTGCCTTTACAATTAAAGGTCTAGGTTATGTTAGGTATTTCCTTGGTTTGGAGATATCAAGAAGTCATAAAGGTATTCTAGTTAACCAAAAAAAGTGTATTCCTGACATCTTAAAGGATATGTAGATGAAAAACTGCTCATCTGTTGATTTTCCAATGGCAAGGGGTTTGAAGCTTTCAATTGACGATCAAGAGTTATTACAACAGTCTTCTCAGTACATGCGTTTAGTGGGAAGATTATTGTACCTAAATATGTCAAGGCCTGTCATTTCATATGCATTACAACACCTTAGCCAGTTTTGAGCCAACAAAGAGCTCTTAATCTCAGTGCAGGACTGCATGTCATTAAATACCTGAAGTCTACCATCAATACATGATTGTTCTACAATGCATCTTCTGATTTAGCCTTGTCTGCATCCAGTGATGCAGATTGGGGCCAGTGTGCATATACCTGCTTTGTATATTTCTGGGACAGTATTTGATTTCATGGAAAACAAAGAAACAACCGACTGTTATTAAGAGTTCAGCTGAGTCAGAGTACATGTCAATGTCATACACATCTTCTGAGATGGTCTGGTTAGACAGATTGTTGCAAGACATGAGGGTGCATATACCAAAGTCAATCCCTCTTCACTGTGATAGTAAAGCTGCAGAGCATATATCACTTAACCCAGTGTTTCATAAACAAACTTCCATATTTTCCGTGACAAGCAGCAAGGAGGAGATATTGACTATATATCAAGAAGTTAGTTACAAAGTTAGTTATGAATGTGAGGTAGTTAGTTAGTTAGTCAAATTAGGAAAGCTATTAGTACTCCTATTAGTAAACGTAAATAGACAGCTAATAAGTACATGAAAGATACATCATAAACATAGTTGTATACATTGAATCATTAATACAATCACAATTCTTCTCTCTACTTCTCTCTTATTGTTCTCTGTATATTATCAAGCAAGATTACATAGTATGGTTCTTATAGTTTCAGTTCTAAAGTTTTGGTTTGTCTAATTTAAATTTCATTTACCTAATCTTATTTTGTTCAGACACAATGAGAAACATTACAATTTTTTTTTTATTATTTTAGTTTATTTATAGGATTGTGGTACTATAACAAAGAAGGGTGTTGGATCATTGTTTGACTTAAAAGGACTTAATTAGAATCTGTTTCTCGGTCATAATGTAAATTTAGAGTATAGACTAGTGTAACTTATTTCTTACCCAAATTCTCATTTGTGACGGACACTATCCGTCGCAAGCTTAAGACGGATACCATATTCTCTCACAAAATATCCATTAAGGGTGAGTGGAGAAGCACATGGGGGTGCCCACCTTGTCCCCTCTACCCATTTTCTCTCACAAAATACCCGTCGCAAGATCCGATCCGTCGCAAGCAAGACCTACTGTATTTCTTAATGAAAAGTAAAACTTTATAATAATGGTAATGTTAAATCACAAATTCTCATTTGCGACGGACACTATCCGTCGCAAGCTTAAGACGGATACCATATTCTCTCACAAAATACCCATTAAGGGTGAGTGGAGAAGCACATGGGGGTGCCCACCTTGTCCCCTCTACCCATTTCCTCTCATAAAATACCCGTCGCAAGATCCGACTCGTCGCAAGCAAGACCTACTGATGTTAAATGTAGGGCATATGGATGAACCAATATTTCATTTGGCAAGCGAGGTTTTTCTTGCCGTCACTTCGTGTCTTGTCTCTAGACCGGGGTGACATTGTTGGCGAAGTGGATATAAAACATTGACGCTTACATTTGGGTGACAGATTGAGGGAGCACTTAGGTTTCTGTTGTTGATAACATGTCAAGAAGATGATATACGGAGTATATTTTTACGAGAAACAAGACTTCCTCAACAACGGAAGTGTTTGAATGGCCAGGCCAACGACAAGGTAGCTTAAATAGATGGAGGTATTTGGGTAAGCACTGAGGTTGCAAGTATTTGAAGGTATCATCAAAATCTTATGAGATTTATGTGGTATATGGAGATTTGGAATATTGAATAAAACTCTAAAAAAAGATATTGATTGATTGAATGCTGTAATTTTACCTAGTTTTGAATCCTCATAGATGGTCCTATCCTACATTAGAAATATCGGTGTAGAACTCTAGAGTGTGCACTCTTTTGTGTTAGAGGAAATAGCTTCACATGTACCTTTTGACTTTCATATGTAATAAATACGTTTTCGTGCTACAAATGTTTGTGTGTATAAAGGATGTGGTTTTCCGAGGGATGATCATTATTTATATACATATTTTATGCTTCCCTTAGTTATATATAACTCGATTTACCGTCTTTCCTTGCTTATTTCTATGCTATTTTAGCTAGAATATCGATTTTGCCGCTTCTATTATGTTTTAATGCAGATTGGATGCATTTAGAGCTTTTTGAGTAAATATGAAGCATGGCGGAGTCGGATCGTAGAAGGTTAGGCACGTAAATCTAAAGCAATGAAGAAGGAATGAAGTAAAATCGAAGAAACGAGCCATAATGAAGGATGCTCGATCGAGCAAGAGCATTTTGCTCGATCGAGTCGTACTGTTGTCATGCTCGATCGAGCAGAAGCCCTTTGCTCGATCGAGCAACCCAATATTCTGACGGTTTTTGTATTTTTCTAAACTAGTTTAACCTAATTAATTAGATTTGTATTATAAAAGGAAAGCTCGTCTTTCATAATTAGGTATGCTTTAATATTATAAAATCAAGTTTTCTTTGCTTTGCCTCTGGATTTTATCGTCAAGATTATTGTCTTTAGTTCAAGCTTGTAATCGGTATTCTTTAATATTCCTTTTTTATTTAGTTAATTACCTTCTTGTTCTTTAATTATTCTTTGTTCATCCTTTCATTGTTGTTAATCATGTTTACTTTATTTACTATTGTTGTTATTGTTATGAGTAGCTAATTTCCTTTCTAGGGTCGAAAGGGGATCTAGGATTGTTAGAAGGGGTAGACTAATTAATTGAATTGCAATTAAATGGTTATCGTTTGATTATCGTTTTAATTCTAGTTGTTTGTTTACTGGCCATGATTAATTAACTAGTCTCGCGAATTAGGATTAACACCAACCGGGTTAAGACTAAGATAGACAACGATAATTGAATAGAACTCGTTTAATGATAGCGATCGGATGTTAAATTGTAGATCTAAAGGGCATAATTGAATCGACCGATCTTGTGACCTTAGATAACTTTATTGCATGATAGTTTATTACACCCTTGCCCTTGAACAATAATCCTAGTAAACCTGAGACCCTAGACTTTTAATCTTATTGTTTTAGACCCTTTTATTGTTATTGTTATTATTTATTGTTATTGTTTGCTATTAGTTTAGAAACACAATTCTCAAACCCCGAAATTGTTACTTAAGAGACAAACCTAGTTTAACAGATTAGAATACTACCGCCTCCCTGTGGATTCGATACCTTACTTACCGCTGACTATTAGTTAGCAGTGAATTAAGTTTACTTTGATTAAGGTGACGCGACTTTAACCTTATCAAATATGGCGCCGTTGCCGGGGAGACAACAGTTTTCTGTTTGTTTCTACTTAGTTTGTCTTTTTCGTCTCAGGGAACCTAAGTTCCTTGAGACATTTCTCATTCTTTTCTTTAGTTTTTGTTTATGCCCAGGTGTTCTAGGTCCGATCTCGTACCCTACGATTCCGAACCAGAGAAGACTCTCCGAGCTAGACGAAACTTTTGGAAGGAAATTCAAGAAGCGGAAGACTTGAGTACGCTTGATACAGTTTACGCCGAATTCGTCGCAGAAAAACCATCCTTAGAAGAGGATACACATATTTCTGCACCCACTACAACCATGCCTACCTTAGCCAGCCATTCGGAGCCTACCGTTGCATCTATTCCCAAGGGATTCAAACTCCCTACTACGGGTAATAGCACTTTTGAGATTCGTCCATCTTATATCTCTTTGGTGGAGCGAAACATGTTTGGAGGAAGCCCCACTGAGGATCCTGCTAAGCATATGGAGAAATTCACTAACTATTGTTGCTCTATTCCTTTAACGGGTGGGGTGACGCAAGATCAAATCAAGTTGATATTATTCCCCTTTTCACTACGAGACGGGGCAGAATATTGGTTGAGTGAGTAAGATATGGATGAACTTGGCATCACCGATTGGAATTCTTTAGCTCTTGCATTCTATAAAAGATACTTTCCGCCACAGAAAACCAATGTCATTCGAAGTCAAATCACAAGTTTCAAACAAAGTCCCACTGAGAACTTCAATGAGGCCTGGGTTCGCTTCAAAAAGCTTGTCAAGTCTGTTCCACATCATGGTTTTGATACTTGGTTCTTATGCAACCAGTTTTACAATGGGTTATATGATGATCAGAGGACATTGCTAGATTCTGCTGCCAATGGAAGATTCCAAAATAACACTACTGATACTAATGCTTGGAAGTTAATTGATGAGATGGCTACTCACATTGCTGAGTATGGAAATCCAAGGGGTAATGCGAGGCGAGGAGGTTCGGACAATGTCGTTGCAGCTCAGTTGGAGGCATTAACTGCCAAAATTGCCGAATTACAAACTTCGAAATCCTTGGAAAATAAACAAACGGTTCATGCCATGGTTCAACAAGAGCCAACTTGTGAAAGATGTGGTACTATGGGGCATAATGCAGTTGAGTGTATGAGTACGGTTGAGCAAGTGCTTTCCTTTCAATCCTTTAAGCAAGGTACACCTTACTATAACTTCTACAATGAAAGGACGAGAGAGCATCCCAATTTCTCCTACCGAAGTCAGAATGTTCTTAATCCTACCCCACCGGCACCTCAGCCACAAGGTTCCTCTTATGTGATTCCTCAGAATCGCAATTCCCAAGGTAATTATAACTGTTCCAATCAAGGAGGCCAAAACTTTCAACAAACTCCACCTCCACCACCTCCAAGTAATGATATGGCGGAACTGAAAACCATGTTGCAGCAAAGTCTCATGATACAACAAAAGTAAGATGCTCAGATCTCTCAGTTGATATCTCATAACAAGATGGTTGATACTCAAATTGCCCAATTGGCAATTCAAAATCCACACAAACAACCGGGCAATCTTCCTCCTCAAGGACACCCTCCACATGAACAAGCCAATGCTATCACCTTGAGGAGTGGGACCCATTACAAAGGCCCGGAAATGATAGGGGATGCAACTGATAAAAGTATGGAAGTTGCTGGTCAAAGTTCGAAAAACAGCGAAAAAAGGGCTGAAAAGGAGGTTGCTCGATCGAGCAACACCCCTCTGCTCGATCGAGCAACCCATGAAAATCCTGCAAATTTTGCTCGAGAAGTTCCTGAAAGTTCCTATTTTGACAAACTCGATCGAGCAACCCCCCTGCTTGATCGAGCAACCCATGATCAGGCTGGTAAGCCTTCTAACTCATCTTCAAAGGCAAAGGAAGCCGGGTCAATTGCCATTGCACTTCCCTTTCCACACCGCCAACATAAATCCAAGCTTGATAAACAGTTTGGGAGATTTATGGAGGTAGTCAAGAATTTGCACGTGAGTGTACCTTTTACTGAGTTGATCACTCAAGTGCCGGCTTATGCAAAGTTTATGAAGGACATATTGACAAGGAAGCGGTCCTTTAATGAAGTGGAGACGGTTGCATTTACTGAGGAATGCAGTGCTGTGTTGTAATCCAGATCCCCACCTAAGCTAAAGGATCCAATGAGTTTTTCTATTCCTTGTAATATTGGTTGCTTAGCTATAGATAAAGCCCTTTGTGATCTTGGGGCTAGTGTTAGTGTGATTTCATTTTCTATATGCAAAAAGCTTAATATGGGTCAACTTACTGTTACAACCATAACCTTACAAATGGCCGACCGTTCTATTAGGGATTTTAGAAGACGTACCGGTTAGAGTAGGGAATTTTTTCATACCAGTTGACTTTGTTGTCATAGATATGGCCGAGGACACCCAAATTCCTATCATCTTGGGACGACCATTCCTCCATACTGCGGGAGCGATTATAGATGTTAAGAATGAGAGACTTACACTAACAGTTGGGGATGACACTATCACTTTCAATTTAGATAATGCAATGAAACACCCCATGTTAGAAGAGACATGTCATAAAGTCGATATTGTGGATTTAACTATTGATGACTGTCTTTCTTTGTGTTTGAATAGGGATCCTCTGGAGATCGCCCTAATTTCCAGCGCTGCTGAAGCTGGAAGCTCACGGAGTGAAGAAGTAGTTGAGATGGAAAAACTGCTGACAGGAGAGGACTACAAGTTACAGAAGGTGTATAGCTTAGGTAACCCCCCTAAGGTTACCGAGGTAAAGAAACCTGAGCTTAAACCCCTCCCCTCTGATCTTAAATATGTTTTTCTTGATTCCCATGAGATAAATCCTGTAATTGTCAGTGCTAACCTATCTGAAAGCCAACTTACTGATTTGTTGGTAGTTTTAAAAAGACACAAGAAAGCTATAGGTTATAACATTGACGATTTACAAGGTATTAGTCCTGACTTTTGTATGCACCGTATCCACTTAGAAGAAGACCATAAACCTTGTAGGCAGGGTCAGCGTCGTTTGAACCCCACTATGCAAGAGGTAGCTAGAAAAGGGGTGCAGAAATTGTCGGATGCAGGAATCATATATGCTGCTTCTGATTTAAAGTGGGTCAGTCATGTTCAGGTAGTCCCTAAGAAGGGAGGGACTACGGTCGTCACTAATGAGAAAAACGAGCTCATATCTACTAGACGAGTGACAGAGTGGAGGATGTGTATTGATTATAGGAAGCTAAATGTAGCTACTAGGAAAGACAACTTCCGTCTTCCCTATATTGAACAAATGTTAGAGCGTCTAGCGTGTCATAAGTATTTTTGTTATCTAGACGGCTACTCGGGATTC
This sequence comes from Heliosperma pusillum, assembly GCA_022085475.1. Lineage (NCBI taxonomy): Eukaryota > Viridiplantae > Streptophyta > Magnoliopsida > Caryophyllales > Caryophyllaceae > Heliosperma > Heliosperma pusillum. The sequence continues at coordinate 113,335 of JAIUZE010010660.1, forward strand.
TTTCAGATCCCCATTCATCCTGACGATCAGGAAAAGACTACCTTCACATGCCCTTATGGTGTCTTTGCTTACCGAAGAATGCCTTTTGGGTTATGTAATGCCCCCGCCACCTTTCAACGTTGTATGATGGCTTTCTGATTATATCGAGTCTATTATGGAGGTCTTTATGGATGACTTCAGTGTTTATGGGACCGATTTTGATAGTTGTTTAGCTAATCTGACTAAAGTCTTACAACGTTGTGAGAAAAGCAACCTTGTGTTAAACTGGGAAAAGTGCCACTTCATTGTAACTGAAGGGGTGGTACTTGGTCATTTGGTGTCTGGACGAGGCATCCAAGTGGATAAGGCTAAAGTGGAAGTGGTTGAGCAATTACCGTACCCGGTGAATGTTAAAAGTGTTAGAAGTTTCCTTGGTCATGCGGGGTTCTATCGCCGTTTTATTAAGGATTTTTCAAAGATTGCTCAACCAATGACTAAGCTTCTCCATAAGGATGCCCCATTTGTGTTTACTGATGAGTGTGTTAAGTCTTTTGACAAGATTAAACAAGCTCTAATCTCGCCTCCCATTATCTAGTCTCCTGATTGGACATTGCCGTTTGAGATAATGTGTGATGCCAGTGACTATGCAGTTGGGGCTGTTTTGGGGCAAAGGAAGGATAAGGCGCTACATTCAATCTATTATGCTAGTAAGACTTTGGATGATGCACAAGTTAACTATGCTACCATTGAAAAAGAGTTACTTGCGGTTGTCTTTGCTTTAGATAAATTTAGAGCCTATCTTGTGGGTTTCAAGGTGATAGTCTACACTGACCATACAACACTGAAGTACTTGTTGTCTAAGAAGGAAGCCAAACCTCGGCTTATTCGTTGGATCTTGTTGTTACAAGAATTTGTATTGGAGATCTGGGATAAGTCAGGTGCAGAGAATGTGGTTGCTGACCATTTGTCTCGTTTAAGGTTTGAAGGGGGAGATTCAATCCCCATTGATGATTCGTTTGCTGATAATCATCTCCTTGCCATTACCATGGAGACTCCGTGGTTTGCCGATTATGCCAACTTTTTGGTTGGGGGAATTATGCCTTCGGGTCAATCTTATCAGCAAAAGATGAGGTTTCAACACGATGTCAAGAGGTATTTTTGGGATGATCCCTATCTATTCCGGAAATGTGCCGACGGCATTTATCGACGATGTATTCCAGAGGGTGAGGTACATGCCATCCTTTCTCATTGTCACTCTTCTTCATATGGCGGTCATCATGGTCCCTCGAGGACGTTTGCTAAAGTTATGCTGTCGGGTTTTTATTGGCCGACTATTCTCAAGGATGCTACCACATTTTTCCGTTCTTGTGACGCGTGTCAAAGGACGGGTAATATTTCGCAAAGGCATGAGATGCCTCAAACGAGTATTTTGGAAGTTGAGATATTCGATGTTTGGGGTATTGACTACCAAGGGCCATTCCCATCTTCCCATGGTAGTCAATATATTCTAGTAGCAGTAGACTATGTCTCCAAATGGGTGGAAGCCATTGTCACTCCCACTTGCGATGCCAAAGCGGTTGTTAAACTGTTTCAGAAGATCATTTTCCCACGATTTGGGGTTCCTCGTGCTCTCATTAGCGATGGAGGAAAGCATTTCAGTGAACGTCATCTTAACACTTTATTGAAGAAATATGGCGTTACACATCGTCGGGGGTTAAGTTATCATCCACAGACAAGTGGTCAGGTAGAGGTTTTTAATAGGGAGATTAAGTATATCCTTGAGAAAGTTGTGAGTAAATCCAGGAAGGATTGGAGCCGTAAGCTCGATGACACTTTATGGGCTTACAGAAGTGCTATTAAGACTCCAATCGGTGGTTCTCCATACCGGTTAGTCTATGACAAGGCGTGCCATCTACCGGTTGAACTTGAGTATAAGGCTATGTGGGCCATTAAAGAGCTTAATATGGATCCTCACTGGCGGGTGAGAAACGACTTATACAATTGAACAAGCTTGATAAGTTTCGATTGCATGCCTATGATAATGCTCGGGTTTACAAGGAGAAGACAAAGAAGTGGCACGACAAGCATATCATGCAGCATGAATTTAAAGTTGGTGATAAAGTATTATTATTTAACTCCCGTTTGCGTTTGTTTCCAGGTAAACTCAAGTCTAGATGGTCAGGACCGTTCACAGTTACCGAGGTGAACAAGTTTGGGTCAGTTAAGCTACAAACCGACAAGGGTGAAATTTTTAAAGTCAATGGTCAACGCTTGAAGATACATTATGATGGAGCATCTATAGGGGTGATAGAGGCCGTCGACCTTTTCACTATTGATAAATCCCCATGACTTTGAGGTAACACGGTCGTGCGGGACCGATATAAACCAGCGCTACCCGGGAGGCAACCCGGCATTTACTTGTACTTCATTTGTAAATTTTATTTCAATTAGCTTAATTATTAATGTTATAGTTTAATTAGATTTAGTTTGGATAGTTAATATAGTTATGCTTTATCGAGTGCGGTGAGGGAGCGATCTAATAATTTTATTGAGTGCTTGCAGGTAATAAAATTGGAAGTCGCCTTAAGAACGAAACGAAAGAAAGAACAAAAAATAAGAAAACGAGAAAAAACTTGGGAATTTGAGGGTTGCTCGATCGAGCAGCATCACTTGCTCGATCGAGTTATACATGCACCAGATTTATCCGAGAATCGAGCAGACTCAAAAATCTGCAAATTCTAGGTTGCTCGATCGAGCATACTACCTTGCTCGATCGAGTCGGCCGGTCCAGACCGGATCTGCTGCTAAAGTATCAGGTTTTCCCCAATTTTTCTTCATTCTCTTCATTATTTCGTCACTTTGCTTTCTCCCTCACCATTACTCTCTCAAATTAAATCCTTCAAACACCTCCAAATCATCAATTAATCATCATACTAGCATCAACAATCATTATTCTACTTATTTTCAGTGCCATTTGTGAAGAAATTGGTATTTTTGCTCCCTTATTTTGCCCAAAACGTGAATTAGGGTTTGCTTTCTATTCTTCAATTTTGTGCTTTTAATTCATTGTTTGTTGCTTCCTTGCTTCGTTATTTAGTAATTACTCACTCTTGCATTACTAATTGCTCCGTCTTACTTGCGTTTTAGACTCCAATTTGATTTTTTTTCGAATTAGGGTTTGATAATCCGTCTTTTTGAGCATATTGTGGTGTTTGTGTGGTTTATTTACTTCAATTTGTAATGTCTAGGCAAGTAGGAAATAACAAGCGACGTAGAGAACCCCGTCTAATTCGACAACCTCAAATAGAAGCGATTCCTAGTAACCCCACCTACCCTTGGATCGTTTTCAGCACACAGGAGCAACATGATCGCTTTGCTATGCTTATGGGTCGTCCTATGGACCCTACTCGTTGTGTGTGTCTCACCATTCTCGGTTCACTCGGTTTTGGTAATGCTATTTTTGATATGTTTGACCGAATCGGGTTTGGTGGGTTATATTCCCTCAATGAACTTTCCTATCGACCACTAACACTTGAATTTTTTAGTTCCTATGATTGGGACGAGGCAAATAAACGTGTGTCTTTTAGGTTGCTCAATAGGGATTTTGTGTTGTCGTATGCTGAATTAGCTAATCATTTGGGTCTTTCTCTTGGTAATGATGATGCTTTTATTGGTATCCCTTCCGGCTTTCAAGTCGTTGATTATTTTTCTCTCTTTACTGGCCTTCCTGATGCGCGTCTTAATGCTATGGCTGTCAATGATGTGCATCACCCTTGTTTAAGGTTGTTTTTGCGTTTCTTTAGCCTCCTATTGTTTGCTAGGAAGGACCTCAGTAAATTAAATTCTCATGAGGTTTTATTACTTGCATCTTCCCTCAACCCTCAACATGAGAATGCTTTTTATTTCCACCCGGCCGGTTTGGTGTGTTATGCTTTATGGAGAGTCAATTCCTCCACCCAACATTCTTTAGATTGTGGTGCTTTAGTCACTAGGTTGGCTAAGTGACTTGCTGGGTTTGGGGGAGGCCGCCGGTACACACCAATGACCGAGATTCATGTCCCTAGAGTAGACGAGGAGTACTTGCGCCACACACTTTGCTGGATTAATGAGTTAGGTAACGCTCGGTTTCAGTGGCGAGTACGGGGGTCCCAGTGGATAGCTCTTCCCGACAGGGGTAACCATCTACCTTCTACGGAGCGGTTGCCTACACATAATCCTGAGACTGGACCTACCCCTCCGCCTCGTTCTTATGTGGTTCCACCTAAGCTTATTTTTACTTTGGCCGAGAACCGTCGACATCGTTGGCGGATCACCCCATCCTCTTCTGCTCAGAACACCACCACCCCGACACCCCACCCTGCACCGACCCCGGCTCCTTACCCTTACCCTCCACCTGCTTATACCTATGATCCGGCTTTGGAGAGGGAGATTAGGATTCACCAAGGCATTAATAATGACTTGGTGATGAGGGGGCTTTGGGAGAACCTTATGCGGACGGATCTGAATGCTACTGCTGGATGGACTCCGTCGAGCTACTACCGAGGTCCGGGTGACGAGCGTGGTGTATTCGATAATTATGGGGTGACTCCTTGATAAGTGAATATTTGTATGATTTTAACCCCCGATTTAGCTCGGTTTCGTATGTCATTTGTGCTTTGATAAGCCACTTTATGAGCTAATATCGTCTTCTAGGCGAATTCCTGTGTTCTAACCTGTTTTGTAGGGAAAGTGACGTTTCTACGCCCTTTTTCTATATTCCCGAGCATTTGC
>JAIUZE010010661.1:0-23629 GCA_022085475.1 Heliosperma pusillum
CGCTACATGCAAATAACACCACCTCGCAAGTATACAACATTTGACGTCCGGGTCGATCAACGCATAGCGTTCAACTCCCAACAACGTCGTCATATGCCCACTAACACATGCATTTAAGCAGTAGGATACCTCTCCGTTCCGACATTCCAGCCTTACGAACGGGAAGTAGCCAAGGGAATGAGAATACAAAGCACAATACAAAATAGGGCTCAAACCGACTCATTTGTAAAAACCGACTCAAAGTGGGAACATATCGAAAACCGTCACAAAACATGTGATACGTGCGAAAGAGATATCGTATAACCAAAACATGAATATTATAAGACATTACGTAAAATTATACGACAAACCGATCATGCGAACTATTATACATTACGAGTTTTAGAAATTGTAGGAAAAATATACAGCCGTGTTCCAGGCCGGGCAGGAGACCGGCGGCCGGTGGGCCGGCTCAGAACACAGGGCAAAAATCCAAAACTCACAAAAACAGAGAAATGTAGTCTAGGCCGGTCAGTAGACCGGCGGCCGGTGGGCCGGCACAGAATACAACACCAAAATCCTAACATCACTACAGATGTGTTCTAGGCCGGTCAAGAGGGAGGCGGCCGGTACCCCGGCTCAGAGCACAACACTAACCACACAAAAATCACAAGTTTGGAAACTATCAAAACAAGGGTCAACTTCAAATGGTCATAACTAGAGTTCTAGATATGGGAATGCAGAAATTCCAAGTCGAGGTGATAGCTTATCCTCTTACGGTTCCAACGAGTGGTCACAAGCCCAAAACAAACAAGTAACGAAGGAGTTATGATCATTCTACGAAAAAGGGTCGGTGCAGTGAAATGCCAGCCGGGCACTGAACCGGCAGCCGGCCCTTCGGCCAGGAACCCATTTCACCCGAGAACAACATACCCCATTTCTATCATTTTCAATTCTCTTAATTCACTTATAATAATTAACAACAATCCATATTCACCATCAACAATCATCAAATAACAACAATCATAAATCATAACATGATTCATAAGCTTCTAATCATATTCCAAATACGATTTCTAACATATAAAGCATGCAAAACACGTAAATGATACCGAGTAACCCTTCACCGTTACCTTTTCGCGTCTTTAAACGGTTACTAAGCTTTCCTAATCTCCACCTACATAATATTAGATAATAAAAGATGAATATCATTCACCTTGAGAAAGACGGATAATTTAAAAAGCGAGAAAGACGGTAATTTTATTACCAATACGGATAGAGGAAGATAAGAGGGGAAGATTAAGACGAACTTACGAGAATTCTATCGAGGAACGAAGGAGATACGTCGATTCTAAGATCAAAATCCAAGAGGGAAAAAGATGAGCTTTCTTAATGGAGAAGAAAGGGGTTGTGTGTTTGATTTGTGTTTAATGAAGAATTAGGTTAAGGAAATATGAGATGTGTGAGTTATGAAGGAAAAGTCAAAGACGATTTCCAAAGTCCAGAAAAGTCAAACTAGACTGAAGACGGCTTTTTCATGAAATCTCGTAGAAATTCCAAATACGAACTCGGAAATTCAAAATTCGACTCGGAACTTAAAAAGCTAATTTAAAACTTAAAATTACTGAGACGATTTCGTAAAATATTTCTACTAGAAAAATAGGGTACATTTCCGGGTGTTACAATCACCCCTCCTTTTAAAAAGTTTCGTCCTCGAAACTTGAGAGTAGAAAAGAAAAGTTATAAGGACAAGAATCGGTTTTCAAAATTAATACGAAAACTCTTATAAGGGAACTATTTATGAAACGAGGTTCATCTCGAAAACGGTTTAAAGAAAATTTTCATAAGTGTGAAACTTTACTTACGGATCTCAAGAATGCTCGTCGCGAACGAGAACTCTAATTATCCAAAAAGCAAAGTCGAAATAGTGAAATCGAAATTCAAAACAACGTTAGTAAGTGCAGGACTAGTTATCAGACGTCTCCAATAACAAGTGCAAACATCCAACCAAACGCAAAATCCCAATATAAAAGGTAAAGAAATCCATTTTCTCTAAAAAGAGGGAACACAAACCATCTTTAGAATTCTTTGAAACATTAAATTTGAAATATAATATGGAAATTTGAAGTTTTCTCAAAGATAAACTCAAAATAACACGACATTAAACGTACATAGAGCGACTCGAACATAAAGTTCACAAATCACGATAACAAAATATATACAAAACACGCAAAAACAAAACAAATCGAATTCTTAGGAATAGGAAGCTGACAATAAAATCGGCAGGAAGATCTACAAGAACTCAATAGAACTAACTCCATTGATACTCTAATCCTCAAGAGAATGCAATTTACCCAATTTGCAACCCATCATTTTCAATCATCAGAATTCCTACAAAAATACTTCATAATCACGAAACTTCGAGTAACAAATCTCAATTATTCGAATCCAATTAGAATCTATTAAGGTCCATCGGCACGGTAGACTCCACGACTAACAATCCACAAGGTAAAGAGACTTACCATGAAATCCTTTAATCCAATTTACTTCAAACTCATTATCCTAAATTTACAAAGAACTTTCTCATCCTCGAAAGTCAAAACACAAACCACGCAACAAAACATAATCATCTAGGATCCAACTAGCCTCATCCAAAGTCTCACGACAAGGGAAAATTCACAATCCATTATCGGTTATAAGGATTCTTTAATACGCCATAACATCCTTAATTCGATCATTACTACGCTCGAAGCCTCAAATATAAATAGCCACATTAGCAACTACGGAGGTTACTAATCCTCAAGATAATGGGTTCACCATTCTATCTCTATATTCCATAACAACTGAGCACTCACTATCCAAAGCTTGCTACGAATATTTCTCAATCTCAAACTATAATTCCTTAAGAATAAAAGAGAATTACTAACTCCAAACCACAAATGATCAATCACTTGGCAATCAGACAACCATTCAAATCATATCGTTCATCTAAAACTCAATATGAATCGATTTTCATTTACGACAAAACTCCTCAAACTTTGGGTACCGGGTCAATTTCCCTAAAGCAAGGTCTCTTTTAGAATCCACCAATTAGAGACATCCAATTCCCAAATGATATACCAAGCAACCGTTATAATACCCAACAACAACGAACTATTATCATGATCAACTAAATTCTCAAAATAATACTAGAATACCAAGCTCCAAATCTAAAACCACTAAGAGAGGATACATTATCACTATTAGGATTCATCCTAGAGCTTAAGTCATATTTCCCATGATGAAATACAGCATGAAATTTGCTCAATCCAAGGACACATATTCTAACTAAAGAATCCCAAATTACATCACGCTTATTCTCTGAGCCTTACAAACGGAATATCCAATCCACTAGAGAAAAGATGAAGGAGCAACGAGATAGGAAACGATAAGGAATCTCAAGGAGAACACGAGAATAAATCAAGGCACGAGATTACAAGAGAGGAGCGCTGAAAATAACGAGGTCAAGAAAGAGACAAAGCAGATAGTAGAGTTATGAAGATATCCGCGTAAGAAATAAGATACGAGTATGCGATTTCTTAAAGATCAATCTTTACAAAAGCATTCAAGAATGGAAATGAAAAGGGACAATGGCACGGGTAATGGTTTAAGGTTTAATCCACAAAATTTCTCCTTTCAAACTTAATGCGATAATAAAACCACTTAATTATTCCTTTACAAAGGCCTCTTACAAGGGACCATCATACCACGAGCAATCATCAAAGTAAGGTACACCTAGACTTGATAAATCGACTACAACCCAATTCATCCATCCTTTCATATCACACGGATTCCCAATTGCGGAATTGTAACTCAAGTATAATAACATTCCTTTAGCTCAAATATTCAACACAACCTCAAGGTTTCTTTAATTGAAGGACTAACAAATATTCTCTTATACTCGGGCATTTTCAAGTCTATAGCCCACGAGTTCATTATTAGCAAAGTACAACCTCAAGCCAAACATCATCATTAACATCCCAAGGTATTCCCATCATAGATTACATCATCGAATCTCGCTCATATCTATAATCCTCAAGTAATATGGTTCAACCTACAACGAAACCTTACTACTTCAACAAGTCTCCGATACCATAAGATAAGATCATATCTTTAAATCCAAGAACTATAGCCAGATGCTTTTCCCACCAAGCCTATACTCACAAACACACAATAGGAAACCACAAGACGTCACTTAACCTCAATAATATTTCGCACCTCAAGCTATCATTCAAAACTTCTTATTTACACCAATTAGACCTATCATAAGCATGCTCTTCCAAACAATACTAAACTTCTAAGTCCAAAAGACTAATTTACTAATGAGTTTAGAAGTCCTAGCCAACTCATTCAACCTTACACCATCAAATACCATGAACTATCTACACATTAGTCATGGCAAGCATCAAGCATTAAGATCATTTAACATACCTTACCACACTTTCCTCAAGGATACCATCTCTCACCACCATAGGGTGAAATTAGATCTATATCATTTTCCTCAAATCACAAGTTCATTCTAACAAACACTAATAGTCCACAAAGTCTAAAATTCTTCCAACCAAGTACAATATGCCACAAACTAAAGGGTAAGGTGTCCACCAAAAGGTCACATAAGGAAGTTGATGGTACAAATTGATAAAGAGGAGGAAAGTAACAAGAGTAATTCCCAAGGGGAAAAGAAGTTAGATGATGAAGAAGCATTTAGATAGAAGGAAGAGAACACAATACAATAAGGACGAGAGAATTCAAAGATGAGGAAGAAATACAATTCAAATAGGCTAGTAAATCTTCAAATCTCCGGTAGAGGATACTTCTTCTAGGTAACACAATGATCCACCTTAAGACGGTAGATACAAACAAACATAACATCACTCAACACAATCAACAAACAAGTTAGAACCTAACAAACATCAAGTACACCAAAGACTACCACCTTAGGTCCTTAAGTCTACCCATCTCTCATTTATTATTTCAAGGTCAAGTAGTTTAAGTTTAGGGTTCACGTGTGTGCGTCGGGAGCGATAAAGCTCTGATACCAACTGTGACAACCCTCGCGAATGCGGAAATATAAAACATACAAGCATGTGAATTATATAGCGGAAATGTGAAGTTTTAAAAACTTTTATAAATGCAAGTTAAATAAAACGAGGAGTGTCAAAATATTACAAACTAAGTGCGGAAAATAACAAAGAGACGGAGTCTCTCAAAATGTTAACAAAGAACAAGTGTTTAGCAAATAAGCTAAAATCGTCTAGAGGTAATCTTCCAGGGACAACGCCCGCTAGCTCACACCCGAACCCCAAAACATCATATCCAAAAAGGCATCCAAGCAAGCCACCTGTTCATTCATGAAAAACATGAACGCAACAGTCAGTGGGGAGTAACTCCGGGTTCTCCCAGCCATATCACCTTTAACGTACATATAAGGAAATACAAAAGTAGAGCATGCATAAATATATATACATGTGAGTTGCGGTAAGAATAGATAGGCAATACAAGATATAATTATAAGATCACATGGAAATCAAATCCGAAGCCATCATGTTATTCAAAGACTCAGGGAAGACACTCTTAGGCAATCGAATACGCTCACTAGGGCTTGCATCTCACCGTTAGCGGTATAAGATTGATAAGATTGAGACTAGACAGACAAACCAAGTCAAGTCATGCGATGATCACAATAAATCCAACATATTATCATCCATTCACGAACCAAGACATTGACGGTGTCCAATCATGCAATGACCATGAATAATATCATGAAATCACGCATTCAAAGAACGACGACACAGACGACATCTCTCACGGTAAATGAAACGCACTAGCATCGTGTCCCAGCAAGAATGATTAAAGGCATCCACGGGATCACATTTCCCTGAACTCATACGCGATGCTTACATTTCGCCTATGTAGACTATTTTCCTCCTGGTAGCACGACGATAATAATACGGTACTAGTCTAAACCTGGCCAGGATCTCGGAATATAACGTGTTCCGATTCGACATGCGATACAACGTTTCGCATCCAAGACTCGGTCTTACACATGACGCCGAGTACCCCAAATTCGGTAGATCAATTCACGAAAGAGGCGGAAAAGAGCTCAAGCCTCATAACAAGCGGTACGCTACATGCAAATAACACCACCTCGCAAGTACACAACATTTGACGGCCGGGTCGATCAACGCATAGCGTTCAACTCCCAACAACGGCGTCGTATGCCCACTAACACAGGCATTTAAGCAGTAGGATACCTCTCCGTTCCGACATTCCAGCCTTACGAACGGGAAGGTAGCAAAGGGAATGAGAATACACAGCACAATACAAAATAGTGCTCAAACCGACTCATTTGTAAAAACCGACTCAAAGTGGGAACATATCGAAAACCGTCACAAAACATGTGATACGTGCGAAAGAGATATCGTATAACCAAAACATGAATATTATAAGACATTACGTAAAATTATACGACAAACCGATCATGCGAACTAATATAAATTACGAGTTTTAGAAAATAAAGGAAATGCATACAGCCGTGTTCCAGGCCGGGCAACAGACCGGCGGCCGGTAGGCCGGCTCAGAACACAGGGCAAAAATCCAAAAACCACAAAAACAGAGAAATGTAGTCTAGGCCGGTCAGTAGACCGGCGGCCGGTGGGCCGGCACAGAATACAACACCAAAATCCTAACATCACTACTGAGGTGTTCTAGGCCGGGCAAGAGGGAGGCGGCCGGTACCCCGGCTCAGAGCACACCACTACCAAACACAAAAATCACAAGTTTGGAAACTATCAAAATAAGGGTCTACTTCAAATGGTCATAACTAGAGTTCTAGATATGGGAATGCAGAAATTCCAAGTCGAGGTGATAGCTTATCCTCTTACGGTTCCAACGAGTGGTCACAAGCCCAAAACAAACAAGTAACGAAGGAGATATGAGCATTCTACCAAAAAGGGTCGAAGCAGTGAAATGCCAGCCGGGCACTGAACCGGCAGCCGGCCCTTCGGCCAGGAACCCATTTCACCCGAGAACAACATACACCATGTCTATCATTTTCAATTCTCTTAATTCACTTATAATAATTAACAACAATCCATATTCACCATCAACAATCATCAAATAACAACAATCATAAATCATAACATGATTCATAAGCTTCTAATCATATTCCAAATACGATTTCTAACATATAAAGCATGCAAAACACGTAAATGATACCGAGTAACCCTTCACCGTTACCTTTTCGCGTCTTTAAACGGTTACTAAGCTTTCCTAATCTCCACCTACATAATATTAGATAATAAAAGATTAATATCATTCACCTTGAGAAAGACGGATAATTTAAAAAGCGAGAAAGACGGTAATTTTATTACCAATACGGATAGAGGAAGATAAGAGGGGAAGATTAAGACGAACTTACGAGAAGTCTATCGAGGAACGAAGGAGATACGTCGATTCTAAGATCAAAATCCAAGAGGGAAAAAGATGAGCTTTCTTAATGGAGAAGAAAGGGGTTGTGTGTTTGATTTGTGTTTAATGAAGAATTAGGTTAAGGAAATATGAGATGTGTGAGTTATGAAGGAAAAGTCAAAGACGATTTCCCAAGTCCAGAAAAGTCAAACTAGACTGAAGACGGCTTTTTCATGAAATCTCGTAGAAATTCCAAATACGAACTCGGAAATTCAAAATTCGACTCGGAACTTAAAAAGCTAATTTAAAACTTAAAATTACTGAGACGATTTCGTAAAATATTTCTACTAGAAAAATAGGGTACATTTCCGGGTGTTACATTCAATGTGAAGTAGTTAATCACCAAGAGCATTAGACAAGGACTTACGATTAATTCGTAACTGTAAATATCTAAGTATTGACTTTGATTTTCACCAAAAGTATTGTGAAATGATTTCACAAGTTAACTTCTCGAACACACATTATTAGATAAGGTGTCGTTGAATAAAAAAAACAGAACCTTTTACGATATGGTTTTGTCTTTGTCAAGTCAAAATGAGCCATTTGACTAACCTTGGGATCTTAATATTTTTGTCTGCTATTTCTTTTCCCACCATATTAAAACACAGTTAAAACAGTCTGGTTTCATTCCATATACGATATGGGTAGGTAGCGTACCTAATTTATAAGTTATTTGAATGAAACAAGTGCTCAATAATCCCACATTGACCACGAGAACAAAGCGTTTGTGACTCGTGATGCTGTCTTTCAATAAAAATCCGATTATTTCTTGATAAGACAGAGTGGGAGAAAATGTTTCAAGAGCCACAAACTGAGCATATGGTCCGGAAAAAGTTTTCCTCATTGCTTGTTCAGTAGTTGTTTCTTCGGAACCTAGGAGGTCAGGTAGAATTTTATCACTCCTTAATAGTGATGAATTCTAATATGTGACTTATAAAAGACTGTTTTTTAGTCCCAACTTCTTTATATGGCTTAGAGTCATACAATTCGTAATGGACTCCATGCATGATGGTCAGGTATGTGACCTGATAAAATTTACTTGAAGAAGTACGACCTCTTCAATGTAAATTGATTTTTAAGATCGAAATTTGCATGGATAAACATTACAATGTTTTCAAAGATAAATGGGTATGCAATGAGTTTTGCACTAACCATAATTCTTCGATCCATTCGAATATACTTAGCGATTACAGCATATCATAATAGTATGATATCAATTGGACCTCAAGGACCACCTTCTTGAATACGATTCTAGAAGAGGTTGTATATTTTATATTCACCTGTGGGTTCGTAGATCCTAACTATCCTAAGTTAATTTTGCAAGCTTAAAAGGATGTCTTAAGTAAGCACTAAAGAGTTGGAATTAGTATGTCAATCATGTTGTAAAATATTTCTCGATATCTCGAGGAATTATGTTTATACATGAAGTTTAGTGGGAGTAATGTGGTGTGCATCAGTCTTATATGTGGAGACATATTGATCATTTTAGATGATGGAATATTTTGGAGAAGTAGAATACATCATTTAGATATCTGGATTTATGAAGATAAATCTAAAAGGATATTAGCGTTGAGTCAAAATTCTTATATTGATAAGATCTTTGACTAGTTCAAGGAAGTTGAACACATGATAAATTGATTCCTTTTGGCTTCCGCTGCGGGATCAATTATATACGCTATGATATGTACTCAATCCGACATTTCGCATGCTTTGAGCATGACAAGTCGTTTGCAATCAAATCCAAGTGAGAGTCACTTGATAGCCATAAATAACATTCTTAAGTACTTGCGAAGGACTAAAGATATGTTCCATATGTTTGGAGTTTATAGTGAGTTGTGTGTAAGAGTTTACATAGACTTCAGTTCTATTCACAAAAGTGAATCATCTTTTGTCGTACAATGGTACATCAAATTTTTGCTCCAAAGAAAATGTTTGTATTTTGGTATGTCGTCATAATGCTCCTTATCGAGGCTTACCTCAAAAGAGGCCAAAACAGTTGGGATGACTAGGTTAATCGATTTATTTGAAATCGTGAACAAACAAAATACCGTAATCACTTCATGAAAAGTTTATCCTTTTGAAGGTAAAACCATGAATGAAATGAAGAATAGTCTTTACAATAATTCCAATATACTTGTCTAAGTAGAGATTCATGAAAGTGAGTGGGAGCACTAAGAATGATGTTTATATTCTTAATTGTTAAGACGAGGTTCAAGAGTAGGTTGGCTCGACTTTGACACAAGGCAAGGGAAAAGGCAAGACTATTTTGAATAGTAAAGTCAAAACCCAAGCAAGGTGTCCAACCCAACTTTTGACGATTCTATTTTACAGTGTAGGACACAAGAAAAGAATCTTCCCAAAGTTTTCTAAAGAGTTAGAAATTAGGTGTAATTTTTTCACCCATAATATCTATATCATCGACATTTATTTTGCTAAATGCAATTTTTGGGTATTAGATACCTATTATGGTTTTCATCAATGTATTCAATGCATATAATAATGATTCGTGCGACGACTAACCCTAATTAAATGTCGACCTACAAGGGAAATATAACTATTGTAGTTTTATTTCTATAGAGACATATAAAAGTTATAATGTGATCAATCTAGTTTTGGATTTAGAGGTATACTTTGATAAACGTTATTATGTACATAACCTCTAAATAAAGAATATAGTATCCACTTTTGTGTACGACACAAGTGTTTCACTTTTGTGAATAGAACAAACGTTGTATCCTTTTTATGCCTATACTTGGTCAATGGTTATCCCATACCAATCAAAGGTAATTATATTCTTGACCTAAACTAGTAATTACTTGTCCTATAGATTGAAAAAGGCTCAAAATTGGTGACCTATGTCTAATCTTAATTCTGGATTGTGTAGCACATTAAGAGGCTAGTATTAACAACTATCCCTAACCCATCTGATTTTGAATCTTATGGTGTGTGCGAATCTTGTATTCAAGGCAAAATGATTCGTGCCCTTTTGTTGAAAAGGAAATCGAACTAGTAAATTATTGGCCCCATTACATAAGAATATGTGTGGTCCAATAACAAACACAACCAGAGATGGTAATAATTACTTCACTTGATTTACCGACGATTTAAGTAGATATTATGTTTGATTCTACTTAATGAGGTGCTAAGAGAAATCTTTGAAAAGTTCAAAGAGCTTCAATAAGAAGTAGTTAACCACTAGAGCATTAGATCAGGACTTTACGACTAAATCGTAATTATAAATATCTAAGTATTGACTTTGATTTTCACCAAAAGTATTGTGAAATGGTTTCACAAGTTTACTTCTCTAACACACATTATTAAGATAAGGTGTTGTTGAATAGAGAAACAGAACCTTATACGATATGGTTTTGTCTTTATCAAGTCAAAATGAGCCATTTGACTAACCTTGGGATCTTAATATTTTTGTCTTCTATTTCTTTTCCCACCATATTAAAACACATTACCACAGTCTGATTTCATTCCATATACGAATATGGTAGGTAGCGTACCTAATTTATAAGTTAATTGAATGAAACAAGTGCTCAATAATCCCACATTGACCACGAGAACAAAGCGTTTGTGACTCGTGATGCTGTCTTTCAATAAAAAATACGATTATTTCTTGATAAGACAGAGTGGGAGAAAATGTTTCAAAAGCCACAAACTGAGCATATGGTCCGGAAAAAGTTTTCCTCATTGCTTGTTCAGTAGTTGTTTCTTCGGAACCTAGGAGGTCAGGTGGAATTTTATCGCTCCTTTATAGTGATGAATTCAAATATGCGACTTATAAAAGACTGTTTTTAGTCCCAACTTCTTGATATGGCTTAGAGTCATACGATTCGTAATGGACTCCATGCATGATGGTCAGGTATGTGACCTGGTAATTTTACTTGAAGAAGTACGACCTCTTCAATGTAAAATTGATTTTTAAGATCGAAATTTGCATGGATGAACATTAAAATGTTTTCAAAGATAACTTGGTAGGCAAAGAGTTTTGCACCAACCTTAATTCTTTGATCCATTCGAATATACTTAGCGATTACAGCATATCTTAATAGTATGATGTCAATTGGACCTCAAGAACCACCTTCTCGAATACGATTCTAGAAGAGGTAGTATATTTTATATTCACCTGTGGGTTCGTAGACCCTAACTATCCTAAGTTAATTTGCAAGCTTAAGAGGGTGTCTTAAGTAAGCACTAAAGAGTTGGAATTAGTGTGTCAATCATGTCATAAAATATTTCTCGATATCTCGAGGAATTATGTTTGTACATGAAGTTTAGTGGGAGTAATATGGTTTTCATCAGTCTTATATGTGGAGACATATTGATCATTTTAGATGATGGAAGATTTTGGAGAAGTAGAATACATCTTTTAGATATCTGGAGTTATGGAGATAAATCTAAAAGGATATTAGCATTGAGTCAAAATTCTTATATTGATAAGATCTTTGACTAGTTCAAGGAAGTTGAACACATCATAATTGATTCCTTTTGCTTCCGCTGCGGGGTCAATTATATACGCTGTGATGTATACTCAATCCGACATTTCGTATGCTTTGAGTATGACGAATCATTTGCAATCAAATCCAAGTGAGAGTCACTTAATAGCCATAAAGAACATCCTTAGTACTTGCGAAGGACTAAAAGATATGTTCCATGTGTTTGGAGTTTAAAATGAGTTGCGTGTAAGGGTTACACAGACTTCAGTTTCCAAACTGATCAAAGTGATTTAAAATCACGAGCTGGCTGTGTTTTATAGAAGATTTATCTGTTGGAAGAATTCCAAGCAGAAAATACTATTGGAAAGGTTCCAAGTAGGAGTGACATTTTCAAATAGAAATGTCATGTATCCGCTGGAAGTGTTTCAGGCAGTTTATCATTGCGGATTTAACAACGGAAATGGAGTACATTGCGTCATATGATGATGCATATGAAAGTAGCTTGGATTCGACAGTATTGGAGGGACTAGAAATAGTTCATATAGCTGTATATCCTATCCCATTATACTGGTAAAACAGTGGGGCTACCTTTAGGCCAAGAGTCCTAAGTCTAGATTCAAACCTAGACACGTACTCAGAAAGTTTTATGTAATATGAGATTACATAGACAAAGAGAAATAGCAATCAGAATGATGGGAAAGATGCAAGTATGCTAATCCCTTAGCCATGCTTTTTGCAGGCTGAATACATGATATTCAATGTCAATTTAATGGGGTATTGAAATAGTCCCCTGAATTGCTAAAGATTATAAGATATGAAATTATTGATAGCGTATCAATTTTTCCAAATATTTGATAATCGCATTCATTGTTAGAGTTTCATTAAAAACTCATTTATTTAGTTTGACTAAATTTTATTACTTTGTTTATCCGAATTGGTTGAAAGAAAGGTTGAACCCAATTCAAGTGAACAGGACGAACTTAGTATTTTGTCCCTAGTCACTCAATGAGGTGACGTCTCGAAATGACTAGATTGTAGGTCGATCGATGGTTGGTTCAGCACCATGGGGTCATGGAGATGACTGGTCGTTTACATAGACAGACTGTATGACACTCTGTCGGACAGTACATTATGAGACCCTTAAATCAATTAATTGATGCCTGGTCGTGGCAGGGTCTTCTATCTTATTCCTATAAGTCGATTCTTTTGACTGGCGACCGTCTATCTGAGTCGGTGCAGTTTCCGATTGGTTTTGGTTGATGTTCTAGGTCGTGCCGTAAAATGAGGCCGATGGACTTCTTCTGGATCATGGTGATCTGCATCATACAGAGTAGATGGATCAACAGGAATTGTCCACCCACGTTGGGTAAAACATCTTTAGGCCACTCGAGGAGAAGTTACTGTAAATGCGTGGCCACGCTCGGAAAGAGATCTATGGTAGATTTTCCGGTCAGACAGTTACTCTCCCTATCGAGAAAACCACTCTAGATATTGTCAATCGCAAGTGCGACCTGAAAGACACCTTGCGTTGAGTGGGAGATGTGATAAAGAGACAAGAGAATCGGTGACGCACACTTGTGTCAGACAAGTGGGAGATTGTTGGAGTAGGTGTCCTCCACAATAGTGCGCCACATAATAAATCTTATTAAGGAATATAATTGGGATATTTATTGACTATATATATGATTAGTCAGTTGATTAACGTAAATCAATAACGGTTGGCTGACTAGAGTTTGACGTTATTGTCGTTTGACGGCGGTGATCAACTGATCCCTTTCGGTCACACCTAAAGGATGAAATCCAAATAGTAACTAATTATTTGTATACGATACAGTTAATTAGTACATTACATATATTCGATATGTACGAGAGTTAATTGTTAGAAATTGAGTTAAGAACTCAAATTCGATTAAGTTATTTTTCAATTATGCGATAATTGACTAATAAATTTATATCTTATTTTAATACGATTAAATAAGATTTAACTTAGTAATTAATCGTTAAATTACTAAATTAGTTGAGGTTTTGAGATAGAGGTAATTAGTTAATTATCTTTACAAGGAGTTGTAAAATAAATTAACTAAGCATTGTGGGACCCATTATATATTGATATAATGGTAAAATATTACTTAAAATGTTAAGTACATATTATTTATTTAATTGAGTCATATAATTGTTATATGATCAAATTAACACTTAATTATACAAGATAATTAACCATATGATCAATAAGTATTTGTGAGACAAATATCAAAAATCAAAATGGACCTAACTAGGCCAAAATGGCCGGTTGGATTGTAGTTAGAAGGGTGATGATTTTTGTTCTTGTTTTTACTCTTTAGTTACTTATTGAAAGTGACATAACAAGTAGAATATAATCATCACATATACTACAACACTCCACTCAAATGCATGTGATCAAATTGAACAAAATAAGAGTCCTTTTGGACTAATATGGACCGGCCAAAATGGCCATATAATGAGCAATTTTGTTGTTCATTTTTCATGACTTGATTTTGTGCAATTTGCTTACTTCTCTCTAAAACTCTTCTTCTCACTAAATACTCTCATATACTAATATTTCCTAAGTATTACTAGTGTAGTAATATAGTCTAATATTAGTAGTATATCATCTATCTTATTATCTAGTTAATAATAAGGGTAGATTATTTGATGTCATCTTGGTGCAACTTGAAGGAGGTCTTCTAGTTTGGAGATTTCTTGTGTTCATCCATGTTTATAGCTCAAGAACAACAAGAAGGAGTTCTTGTTGTGCCCATATAATTTCCATATCAATGTGAGGAAATTACTTCTTTTATATAAATGTCTTTATATTTGCATGCATGTTACATAGATCATTATAAACTAAATTAATAAGTAATTTAGTAAATAATTAGAGGAGTCTAATTAAGGTCTATGGACTAACACTAAAACCTAAAATTGAGATTAGTCTTTATAGGGAAAACTGATATGACTCCCTTCTTCGTCGGTAGGCATATAAGACCTTACTCTCCATATGATCCCTTCTACGTTGGGTAAGTAGTATGTGTTGACCTATTTTACCTCAACATTATAGTCCGAGTAATATCTCGTGATTATGATGGACTAAAGATAGAATTTACAGAAATTTATCGACCAGGAATTCTAAAAGTAGAATTAGCCAAGAAGTTGGCTTATCAATTTAAAGAAATTGAGTCTTGGGATCATTTATATAATACTTGAGGGAGGTCAATTGTATAAATGCAAGAGTCTTCGCATTAATCGGTTTTGCATTAGACTTAATTAAAACGATGATAATGCTTATTATGTTTTATCTCCTTTTTCGCAGTGTAGCATTCATTTATATCGATAAAACTGTTATAACAAATGGCTGGACATGCTGATGCCCCTATGCCAAGTGCCACGCTCGCACGCGAGTCCTGGCTTAAGATGTTCATGGACAATATGAATCAGTACACGCGACTGAAAAATAACGGGTCCAACTTTGCGGACTGGGAGGCTTCATTACAGAATGCTGCCATAGCTGGCGGTAAGCTCAAGTACTTGACTGAGCCACTACCGCCTAACCCAGGCCCCAATGCAGGAGCAAATGAATCACTTGCTTATAGTGATTTCGTAATGGATGCAGGTGCGATAAAGAACGTACTCATCTTTTCAATGGAATCTAATTTGCAAAGACGATTCATTGCCCAAGGTGCAAACAAGATTTTCACCACGCTCACTAACGAGTTCTCAAAAGCACCGCAGATCGTTATGTATGAGCTTACCACTCGCTTCTTTGAAGCGAAACTCCAGAAGGGCCAACCGGTTAGCCCACACATTCTCGATATGATCGAGAATCTCGAAAAACTGGAGGCACTTGATTGCAAAATCAAAGAGAGCGTGGTCATTGACCGCATGCTTCATTCACTTCATGATGGTTTTGCCCAATTCAGGGCAAATTACTATATGAATGATTTGAAGAGAAATCCTCATCAGCTACACTCACTTCTCATACAGACTGAGAAGGATCTGAAATTGAGTGGGAGCCTGAAGCAGGACGTTCTCATGATTGCAAACAAGGGTAAGGGTAAGGGCAAGGCTCAGGCAGACCTAGTTGTAGGGAAGGCAAAGTTCAAGAAGCCAAGAAAGGGCAAGAGTGGGCCTGATGAGACTAGCAGTAGCTCACAAGGCAAGACAAAAAGCAAAGAAAACATGGAGTGCCACCATTGCCACAAGACTGGGCATTGGAGGCGGAACTGTCCCGTGTATGCTGAAGACGTAAAAGCAGGCCGCGTCACTCCTGTTGGTATGTCTTCTTTTATTCATATGATTGAGATTAACCATGCAAGTTTCGGAACTTGGGTACTTGATACTGGTTGTGGTTCTCATCTGTGTTATCATTTGCAGGGCCTAAGAAACATCAAAACTCTCGAAAAGGGTGATGTAGACCTGCGAGTGGGGAATGGAGCAAGAGTAGCTGCCATTTCATTGGGAACATATGTAATCCAACTCCCAAGTGGATTTGAGTTATTTTTAAATAACTGTTACTATGTACCCAGTTTATCTAAAAACATTATTTCTGTTTCCGTACTCGATAAGAACGGTTTTTCATTTGTAATAAAGGATAATAGCTGTATTTTCTCCTTTAACGAAATGATTTATGGTAAAGCAGTTTCCATGAATGGGATTTATGTTTTAGATCAAACCACAGATATATTGCATGTGAGTAATAAAAAGGTAAAGGTTGGTGACAAAGATCAAACCTATCTATGGCATTGCCGTATGGGACACATAAATGAAAAACGCGTGAAGAAGCTCATTGACAATGGGACTATCTCCCCATTTGACTATGCATCATTTGGCACGTGTGAATCATGTCTCATAGGCAAAATGACTCGAATTTCCTTCAAATGTGTTAGAATGCGCGCTGCTGACCTATTAAGACTCACACATACTGATGTGTGTGGACCTATGTCAATCAACGCTAGAGATGGCTATAGATATTTTATCACTTTCACAGACGATTTAAGTAGATATGGATATGTCTACTTAATGAAGCACAAAACTGAATCCTTTGATAAGTTCAAGGAATACCAGAATAAGGTTGAAAACCAGCTGGGTAGAAAGATTAAAGCACTACGTTCAGATCGTGGTGGCGAATATCTTTCGAATGAGTTTGATCAACACCTAAAAAACTGTGGTATAGTACTACAGTTAACTCCACCCGGAACACCTCAATTAAATGGTGTGTCCGAACGGAGAAATCAAACATTACTTGATATGGTTCGATCCATGATGAGTCACACGGTAGTGCTTGATTCATTGTAGGGCTATGCTCTTTTGTCAGCTGCTCTGATACTTAGCCGAAGTCCGTCTAAAGGTGTTGACAAGACTCCATTTGAGATGTGGAAGGAAACAGTCCATAACTTGTCCTTTATTCGGGTTTGGGGCTGCGAGGCTTATGTCAAGTGGAGACACGAGGATAAGCTCGGACCGCGATCGGTCAAGACATACTTTATTGGTTATCCAAAAGGAATGTTTGGTCATTAATTTTATTCGCCTACCGAACAACGTGTTTTTGTTGCGGCTAGTGCGAAGTTTCTAGGGAAAGAATTTCTCGAGAACAAGACGAGTGATAGAATCTTCGATCTGTCGGAGATTCAAGAACCAACAACCGAGCAACCGATGGAGGAAGATGTTCCTTCATCTTCTGCTGCGGTTAATATTCCTGAGGAACCTAGAAGGTCGGGTAGAGTCTCCATACCTCCAGACAGATACACTGGTATGGTCGAGGAGAACGATAGAGACGATGTTTTGCTCCTAGAGAGTAACGAACCCGCTACCTATAAAGGAGCCATGACCTGTTCCGACTCAAAGGTATGGCTTGAGGCCATGCAATCCGAGATGGACTCTATGTATGAGAATGACGTATGGGATCTGGTTGATTTGCCTGATAAGGTTCGGCATCTTCAGTGCAAATGGCTTTACAAGATAAAGCATTCCGTAGGGGGACAACCAGACACCTATAAGGCACGACTAGTGGCAAAAGGTTTCACTCAAGTGCACGGATTGCATTACGATGAAAGTTTTGCACCCGTAGTCATGCTGCGTTCCATTCGGATAATCTTAGCGATTGCCGCTTTTCATGACTATGAAATTTGGCAGATGGACGTGAAAACCGCCTTCTTAAATGGTTATTTGGAGGAGGAGTTGTACATGGTACAAACCGAAGGTTTCATTGACCCCAAAAATCCTAAGAAAGTGTGCAAGCGTAAGCGTTCCATTTATGGACTTAAGCAAGTTTCTCGGAGTTGGAATTATCGTTTCGACCAAGTCATAAAAGCAAATGGTTTCACTCGATCGGTTGAGGAACCATGCTTATATGTCAAGTCGAGTGGGAGTAAAATCGTTTTCTTGATATTGTATGTCGATGACATACTCTTGATAGGGAATGATATTCCTCTCTTATCTTCGGTTAAGGTTTAGTTAAAGACCCATTTCCAGATGAAAGATCTGGGCGAGGCACAGCGCATATTGGAATCCGTATCTATAGAGATAGATCACGACGGATGTTATCACTCAGTCAGGAGTCTTATATAGATAAGATTCTTGAAAAGTTCAGCCAGACCAACTCCAAGAAGGGGTATCTTCCAATGACGTCTGGGATGCACTTGAGTAAAGCTCAGGCACCCAAGACATCTTAAGAGGTCGAGCGCATGAGTCGAATTCCTTATGCATCAGCTATAGGATCGATCATGTATGCCATGATATGCACACGTCCTGACGTGGCATATGCTTTGAGTATGACCAGTCGGTACCAACACAATCCAGGTGAAACACACTGGATGGCTGTTAAAAATATCCTTAAGTACCTACGGAGGACTAAGGATTGGGTATTGACTTATGGTGGAGAGACTAAGCTCTGCGCAACCGTATACGCAGATGCTAGCTCTTAAACGGATCGGGATGACTCGAAATCTCAGTCTGGATTCGTATTTACTCTTAATGGCGCTGCGGTCAGCTGGAAAAGCTCTAAGCAGAGTGTTATAGCAGATTCTACGGCTGAGTCCGAGTACTATGCCGCTTCAGAGGCTGCAAAGGAAGCTATATGGATGCGTCAATTCTTACAAGGACTTGCCATAGTTCCTAGTTCGAATGTTCCGATCACCATCTGTTGTGATAATAGTGGTGCCATCTTCCAGGCTAAGGAGCCTAGGTCTAGCAACAAATCTAGACATGTACTTCGGAAGGCTCACATGATCAGAGATTACGTGGAGCAAAAGGAGATAGTGATAGACAAGATTGCTACTGATGATAACATAGCAGATCCTCTCACTAAACCGTTAAGACATGATAAGCATGTAGGGCACGTTACTTCCATGGGAATCAAACGTGTTCCTGAGTTGTATTAGCTGTTTGTATGAATTAGATACATCTTTTCATATACTAATAATAACTTCATCGTATTGTTTTCATATTTTGTTTTTCATGTGGATTGTATGGACAACATTGAACACCACAAAGTGAACTGAATAACATTATATGTGTTTTGGTCCGTAATAGCCTACATGAGCTGATAACTCTGGCTATTATATTGTTGAGTCGATTGATGATGGGTTCAACGAGCCATAAGTCAAACTATTGACTGATCGATCACAAATACGAGTTATAAGGATACCTCGTAGGACATTGTAATTCATGACGACATTATGGAGTCCTAAATGTTTAACAACATTCGTTGCCAGGTCGCGGATTGGACGTCCAAAGTGTTCCTAGAGTCGATTCTTTTGACTATCGACTGTCTCTTGAGATTAAGGCAGTTTTTGGGTGACTTTGGTTTCTTTCTCACGGTCGACCGTAACAGGAGGCCAAGCAGATTTTTACTGGGTCATTTCATACTGTGCTTACATCTGCAGGATTCGGGTTGAGGAAAATATCCAACCCTTTATCAGGTTTTGTTATTTCTCAGGGCCACTCGAGGAGTAGTAACTGAAATGCATGGCAATGCTCGAATAATGATTCGTTTATCAGTTGAGTTACTCTCTAGTCGGGAAAACCACTCTTGATACTGATCACTTGTAAAATACGACCTTTGTGAATGCGGACTTTGCAAAGTGTTTTACATTGAGTGGGAGAAATTTAAGGATATGAGAATCGGTTATCGCACATACACTTGTAAGGACAAGTGGGAGATTGTTGGAGCTAGTGTCCTCCACAGTTAGGGTGATAACAGCTAAGGTTCACAGGGTATACTTTGTATTATAATCAGTTGATTAACGTTTAACGATAACGGTTGGCTTGCTAGATAAGTTTGACGTTATTGTCATACAGATGGTGGTGATCAACTGATCCCTAAAAGTCACACCTAAAGGATTTGTTTGAGAGATGTGATTATTTGAGAAAATAATCATATTGATGCCTTATTAAATGACTAAAAGGTTAGTCGATGTATTTGACTAAAAGGTTAGTCAATGTGATGATGATACGATTATTTAATAACGATTAAATAATGTTAGCTGACAATTGAATATAAAATGTTATATTTAATCAATGTATATAATGTTGGTATAAACTAAATATAAACTGTTATATTTAAGTTGGCGGATATGTATTACACGATATTATTATAGTGTATTGGTCCGACATTACTCGGTTTATGTAACGGTCCATTACTAGTAATAATTAATACATATTATATTATGTACATAATAAAAGAGATGCCAACTACCAATTAGAGGTTGAGTTAAATAAGGAAACTAGGTATCCCTTTCTTTTCTCTCTTTTACACGTCACAAGGAGGGAGTATTAAGAGGAAAAAAAAACCCTAATCACTACTCTAATGTGACGGCACACACAAAAGAAAAAGGGAGGAGAAAAATTATGATTTGGATCTCTCTAATTCATCTTCATATTCATCATTAATATACACACAAAATTATATGCTAACTACCTAATATAGGTGGAGATAAATAAGGAAACTAGGATTTTTGATTTTGGATCCTTTCCTCTAGAATCTCACGGCTCAAGTGAGTAGAAAAGAAAAAAAATAAAAACCCTAGACTACTCTAATATCTCACGGCACACACAAAAGAAAAGGAGGAGAAAATTTCTGATTTTAATTCTCTCTTATTCATCTTCATATTCATCATCAATTCACACAAAATTAGAAGTAATTTTTGGGTATTTGTTCTAGCACGACGAAGGCATTTCTTGAACTATCTTGGGTGTAACGATTAGGAGAATACCTACTTTGGTATTTGTTCTTAGGCCTTTTACTAGGACCGAAGGTTATTTCTTAATCTCTTGTTTATATTATGCAATTTCATTTATGACTAGAAATTCATATAGTTATAATTTCATTATAATCCGAAATTTTAAAGGGAAGTATACCGATATTACCCACAAAAAAGGTTTTGATTAAAGACCAATCTCAATTTTTGGGTTTTAGAGGAAGGTCCATCAGCTTTAATTTTATTTATTTAAGTGTTTAAGTGAACGAATGATCTAGCATTTTGAGAATGAATAATTTAAGATGATAGCTTTTAGAATAAGGAGTGACATCTTGTGGGAAATATCGGTATACTTCCCTTTAAAATTTTCGGATTATAATGAAATTATAACTATATGAATTTCTAGTCATAAATATAATTGCATAATATAAACATGAGATTAAGAAATAACCTTCGGTCCTAGAAAAGGCCTAAGAACAAATACCAAAGTAGGTATTCTCCTAATCGTAACACCCAAGATGGTTCAAGAAATGCCTTCGTCGTGCTAGAACGAATACCCAAAATAACTTCTAATTTTGTGTGTATATTGATGATGAATATGAAGAAGAATTAGAGAGATCAAAATCAGAATTTTTCTCTTTTTCACTTGTGCCGTCACCTTAGGAGTCCAATTAGGGTTAGTAGAAAACTTCTTTTTCACCATATTTGAGCTGTGAGATCAAGAAGAGAAGAATGAAAACCTAGTTTCCTTATTTAACTCAACCTCTATTAGGCAGTTCGCATGTCATTTAATATGTACATAATATAATATGTGTGACACCCTCAAATTTGCGGAAAGAAAAAAAAATTATTTAAATACATAAAAGATAATAATACATAACGAAGGTGTCATAAATAAAAAGGGTCATTACAAAACGGAAATAATATTATACAAAAGAAATATACAAGACGGGAGACATATCTCCCGTATAAATACGGAAATAAAAGAGTGTATAATAATATACAATCTAAGAACCGAATATAGGTCCAAGGTAAAAACTTCGCTCGCTAGCTCGTCAATGTACCCCAAATATGCATTCACCACCTGTTCGACCGCATTAAATATAAACACGGAAGCCACAGTCAGTGGGGAGTAACTCCGAGTTCTCCCAGCCACGAAATGTCGAGTTTAATGAAAACATGAATAACATAAAAGCAATGTATATGGAAAATACAAAACTTAAACATACATGATATGCTTTTCATGTTATGAAACAATTAACGAACAATAACTATCTCTTGAAAAAGCTATCATGTGAATCCGATAATAAACTATAACACGAGGTAGGGAAGCTGGTATGCTAGCTCAGAGGTTACCTTTAACATGGCCATGATACACTCAAACCCTAATAAAACATAATATCATGTGAATCAGTTAACAACCGGTAATCCAAACTCTATCAACCTTAGCCGGCTTGCATCTCACCTTCTAAGATTCAGAGAATCATCAAACATGAAAGACCAATACGTCTAGAAACAGGCATAAGTTCTTAGTACAGTCAATAGTCGACTTATGTAACTCGAGTCTATACCACAAGGTAGGAAAACATCCTAGCCCTAGACTGATCAGACCTAGCGACAACAGCTAACCCATTCCCTGTCTCATTACATAACCGTACATGAGAAACTCTGCTAGGCGACCCCCTAAGCAGAGAGGGCTAGTACTTAAGCTGGCTCCCTTCCCAAAGCGGAACTCTTAGGATGCCATGCCCCGACTTGGATATAAACCCACCAAGCCGGGACACAAAAGCTATCAAGCAGTGAACTATATACTCGTTAAAGATAGTAAGGCCTATCAATGTCATGGTCCAAGCTACTCATTTAGAATTAGAATGGTAAAGACGCCATATACTCATAATTCTCTATGGGTACTTAGTCAACACGACACATATCATACAATCAAACAGTCACGGGAAAAACTTCCTATCATGGGACTAATTGCATATAAATCATATTCAAATATCATATCGCCTCATATCTACTAAGGCTTATTCATTAATTAAATAAAACCTTACTTGAAGACAAATCCCCGACCCGAGTCCCGCGACGGGTCATCAGTCAAAACGGGGCTGACTAGATCTTAGTTTGACCAAAACCGTTTGGTCAAACCGGCTAGAAACAGAGTCTTAGCCATCGAGGCTTGAACATAAGAATATCACATTCATTTCATGCTATTTCATTCTATTTCTAACATGTGAATTATTAATTCATACGAAAACCCGCATGACTTAAAGGATATCAAATTAAACTATAATCTCGTATTATAATTTCTAACATGTGAGAAATACTAATTTTATGAAAAACCTTTTTAATTAAATATTTTACTTATTAACATTTCCCACTTGCTAAATATTACAAACACGATAAAATAACGATAAACTCAAAAACCGTCACAAGTCCAAAGAGGGGACCCACGGACTGATTTGGGCCGAGACATTACATGGGCCT